>NHTK01000898.1:0-13472 GCA_002938355.1 Panaeolus cyanescens
CCCTGCCAAACGGTTTGATGGGTAAGTGATGGATGGCACTGTAATTCCTTTGGTATGGTACAACACAAAACCATCGTAATTTCAGGAATACAGCTAAAAAAAAAACAAAAACAATCACTGCGTCTTCTTCTTTGGCTTTTTAGGGGTTGCTGCTGCTGCTGCTGTCGATGTCGATGATGGCTGAATCTTTCGAACTGTTTTTGCAGTGGAAGGTCGTGAAGAGGAAGAAGAAGGTAACCAATGAGTCTTTGCCACCCGAGCAGCGAAAAGGATAGTCAAGACAGCCGCAGCAAGAGATTTCGCCTCAAGTGTAGCAAGAGGAGGAATGTCGGAATCCGCGTTGGGTTTATACGATGGCGAAAAGGAGGAAATAAAGATCGACACATAAGTAACGAAAGAGCGGAACGCGGGATGGCCAGTCGCAAGACTATAAATAGCAGCTATAGAACAACGAATTAAATGGAGGTGCTCACGGACAGCTGAAATCGACTTACCGACAAGAGCTCCACCCCAAACGTCGAGAGTGCCGGCCCAGCCAGCACCAGACTTCAAAGGCGGAGGAGTACCAAAAGTCCAAGCAGACGACCAGAGGTTGAGTGTCCCAGCAGCGAAACCTCCGCCTGCTGATGCAATGGCACCAATAATCATATGAATGAGCGGTGAATCCTTGTATTCCGCATGCACACTGGGTGCGTAAAGAAGCCCTAGGGTCATCGTGACTGCATTAGTCCTTAGAAGTGCATCTAAAGGGAAAAGTAGGGTGTCCAGAAGTTTGGGGTTGAGAAGCTAATGAAGCGGCAATTAAACCCTCAGTTTAGTCATCATTCAACGATAACACAACTCACCCCAGGAGCTACGGAGAACAGTGCTGTTAGAACTAGATGAACAGTAAGGTAATTCAATGCTGGATTGAATGAATAGAGCATTGGTGGAGGCAGTCCCAAAAACAAGGACGATGCTAGGCCTCCACCCCAACACTAGAAAGTCATGAGTGAGTTCGTTAGACAAGATCTTCTTCTTCTTAAAGTCAAGTTTAAAGCTGCACCATGATCAGATATCCAGTTATATACGTTCCCCACGATAGAGCAGCTGGCGAACGACGTGTATTTGCCTGGAATATAGTCGATACACGTGCCGCATGCAATGTCGGAGCCAGTGCATAGGGAAAGTATACTGGATGAACTTTCCGTGTATTAAGAAGTACTAAAGCATCAGAAATCGGCCCCAAATGTTCGGAAATGAGAGAAGCAGCCTGCATGGATCACAAAAGAACGGTCTGGTTTGGTGCAGGAGTAGTGGTGGTGGTGGTTTGCGGTTATGCCGGTTCCTCAACCAGATCCGAGTAGTGGTAAGCGACCACACGGATGGGAACTTTTTGCCTTTTTGATGATCCGGCGCTGTCGTCTACAGTGTGTGCAGTGGATTTGTGGGGGGGGTGTTCTTTTTCTCTCATACCACCACATTCTCTGGAAATAATCCCACTGAACGATGAGCACAGGGAAATCTCGCATTGTACCTGGCCGGTACCCGGAGCCTGGCACTGACCCCGTTGCAGATGCCATCAGAAAGCGTCGAGGAGATAGGGGCATTACGCCTTTAGATGCCAATTTACTGCATATACCAGGCATTGCCTCAGGCTATAATAGCATGCTTGGTGCCATCAGGACCCAGGGAAAGCTTCCAGGCGATATCAGAGAAGCTATGGTCTGTTCCTCGTATTTTCACATCACATTTCCGTCTTATAATATGCCTCCTTTTAGATTTTGCGTATTGCAGCCCTCAATCACGCAGCATTTGAGTGGATCCAGCATGAGCCAATCGGGAGGAAGGAAGGGCTTACAACAGGGCAATTATACGTCATTCGTGATACAGAAACACCTTTGCCCACACAGACCAATGTGCTTGATGCTTTCCAAACAGCCGCTGTTGCATTCACCGATCACAACACACGCGGCGCTAAAGTTCCCTGGGAGGTCGTGCAAGAGTTGAAATCGCGTATCAAAGACTGGGTGTTGGGAAATTCTTCGTCAGACGGTACAGCCGTGGACGATAAAGTCGACGATCTCTATGTCGAAGCTGCGATGGTGGTGGCTTCATACAACATGGTCTCAAGATTTCTTTTATCCACCGATGTGGCAGGTCTTTCGGAAACAGAGGTTCCTTGGCCCCTAGAAAGAAAAGAGGTGACCTTATCGATCGATCTTTACATACATTCGTTCTTCACTGATCGAATGATATTTTCAGCACTTCATATCAATCCCATCTTTTGCTTCCGAAGATCCTTTAGCGCCTCCATCTCACACTCACACCATCCACGCTGTCACACTCATCACATCACCTAAAGCCCCATGGCTCGTTTTCTGCAACTCCCTTCTAACGAACCACACGATGTGGGATTATGTCGTTCCCAATTTACTGGATCTCTCTTCCTCACACGGGCCAGCAGACGGAGAAAACCTAACCTACAATATACTCGTGCATTCCCAACGGGGTCACGGGCGGTCATCCCTCCCACCAGCGAGCACCACGGAAGATAAGAGGCTAACCACCATCCCATCACTCGCCCACGATGTGGCCCATTTACTCAAAGCACTCTCCATCCCCACCCCCGTTCGCTCCGTGATAGGCGTATCTCAGGGTGGCGCAGCCGCTCTTGCATTTGCTGCGCTCTACGGCAAAGACCCAGATAACCCACTCACGCACACCATCGTCGCCTGTGATACATCCTCTCGTACTCCGACAGGGAACAAGGAGGCATGGGAAGAGCGAATCCGACTGGTGCTCGGACCCAATCATGATGCGAACGGAGAAACCATCGATTCCGAGTATGCACGCCGCATAGGCATGATTTCACTTGCGAATGCCACAGTACCACGTTGGTTCCCACCAGGTTCACTCTTGAGCTCGACGTCAGGCGAAGGAGCCGCTCGTGCGCATTGGGTGAAGAGTATGGTCGAAAACACTGATGTGGAAGGCTTCATACACGGAGCGCGGGCGCTTAGTGATTACTACATCAGCAGTAACGACTTGTTCAAAACGCGAGTGAAGAGCGTGCTGCTTCTCGCAGGCAAGCTTGATGGGAACGGGAAAGTGGGAAAAGGACTGAAAGAATTGGCTACTAAATGGAAGACCGCGATTTCAGAGGCTAAAAAGTCGGACGATACTCAGGCTGGGCTGATGGGGAATTCGAATGTCCAATTTGTGGAAATCGAGGCGTCAGGACATTTGCCTATGATTGATTCCCCATTACGTTTTTATGAAACGTTGGCTAGGTTTCTCACTGAAATTTGAAATTTGAAGTATATCCGAATGAACAAAGTATGTATATATGTAGCTCACACAGGATGTCTGTGATTGCTTAATATAAACCGTAAATGACTTTCTCGAACAATATATATATGTGTATTTTTACGCCATCTTACTAGTGCATATACATATCCTAATGTATAGCGCTTCATTGCAGTTATTTTCATTTTAGGGTAATGATACTAGTACAAAGTTCAAGGGTGAACTGCGATGACATTCCATGGTGCGATGAAATCAAATCTGGGCAGTACATTCTAAAAGGGAATCGAGATGAGGCGAGACCCCTGGGATCTCGGTTAGAATTATTGAATTAAGATTCAGATACGGGAAGTGCAGTGCAATCTGAAAAAAAAGGTATAAATAAGGCCACAATCTTGTCCATGCTTGACGCCCATATTTATGACAAGGCCCCACCTCTCCCACTCTCAACTGCATACAGTACAGTACACCTGGACCTGGTATGATATCCATCGATGACTCACTCGATGCATGGTTAACGTGGTTCTCTCTAGGTCGTATTGACACGACAGCGCGAGCGATATCGATAGGCGCTCGCAGACGCTGGGGAAGTCTTGTTCGATCATGATATCGATGGCTCCTCTTGAAGCGAGAAAAAAGAGGTACATCTCACCATGTTTTTTCAAGTTATAGCTCGTTGACCATTCCCATCCCCATTGAACGCCTTCTCAGGCCCCAGCACTACAGTGTCACAGTGTGTGTTTATCAGAACCAACCGGCGAATGCAAGATGCAGTACAACACGTTCTGAAGCATGGGAATTTGAAATCGAACGTTCTGGAATCCCACAAGTGAAACGGGGCTCAGGCCTCAGGCCTCATGGAACAAATCCTTGATAGCGATGTCCGAACACACCGCAATGCCCCGCAGGTGCAACGATGAACCCTGGATAAGCGCTTACTACTCGGATGTCAACATCACTCGATCCATCGCGCTTGATACCCCTGTCTAGGCAAACCATCGAGCGGCACCGACCGGACAAGCCCTCTCTTTTGCGGGTTCATTTTATCGATACCGATATCGAATCGAATATGTCCATTGCTACTTTTGCATACACCACGTTTTTTCGGGTAATTTAATTTAATTTAATTTACGTAGGGCTATGCAGCTACAGCTGCATTATTACCCATTCTTACTTCCTTTCCTTACTTCTTTCCTTACCTCCTTACTTACTTGTATTCTCACCTATCTACTACACCACCCACCATCCTGGCACTCGGTGGGGTCACGGGTGACGCCATAGCGTTTTTGTCGTTGTACCTCCCTGGCATTACCCGACCGAGTTTCAGGTCTATACCCCGATAATTTATTTTTTATTTATGGGGAAATTCCGATGAGTGAGGGGGATTTCGATGAGTGCATATGTGAGAATACTTATTAATGCCTGAGACTGCCTGCCTCGTTCACCGTCAACTCCACTTAGGCCCAAGGGATAATCCAAGGTTGGGATAATCAAAGTGGGCCGAAAAAAAGAAACCCGCGATACATATCATTGTCAAAGAGGACAAAGAACCTTAATTGAATGCCAGTGTGCATGTGCATGTGCATTAATGTTGCTTGTGTGTCTGGCCATGGGTCATGCCTCTTCGTAGGACTAAAATCAGATATAGAATATAAAATCACATATAGAATATAAGCTTCCACCAATCGGAAGGAACATGCACATGTATAATCTAGAAAGGGCGAACAAAGTGCAGCTGAAGTGCAGTAAAACGCGGTAAAATGAAGGGTACAATAGCATAGCATAAATGGCCATGACATTGACAGTGGAAGTGCAGTAAAGACACATAAGTGACACATAAGTATACTTGAAGCATGTATGTGTGTCGTCGCAATAAACAAACTCACCATTACACTCAATTGCAACACGTTGTCAACTCAATTCAGGTTAGTAGTCTCATGAACATCATCATGTTGGGTGCACCTTGAGCGCGAAGCTTGAACGCCGGAATATAGAAAAAACATAGTAGTGAGAATACATACATACAAACACTGGCATGAACGGCGTACGAGACCTTCGAATTCCGTAGAATTCAAAGTTCTTTGCATTGACAACCTCCTATAATTTTAAATTTAACAGATTCGAAGCTCCGGCGTTAACGGGTGGGACTTCGACGACTGTCAATAACCATGGGGAATCTCTCAGATAATACGCGAGGACATTTGGATCAGTTGCGAAAAGGAAAAGATTACTAGAACGACATGATCAAGGCTGCATTAGCAGCATTACTAGCATCAGGCATTATACTTTATTCACAACAACTGTACACCAGCTACTTATGAGGCGTTACCCGCTGTTCAATTTAGGGGGGCTCCTTTTCTCACTGTCAACTTTTCTCAATTATCTTTCTTTGTGCATCAATTTAAATCCTTGAATACATAGTCTAACAAATATTCAAAGAAGCATTGGAACAACCTAGGTAGACTACGGTAAGACAGACACACCAAAGACTATGCACTCTTGAGACTATCTCGACCGATGGGCCATATCTCAGCAGGATTGACATTGCCTAATTCCTGCAAATCGAGGCCAGCTTTCCATGCATCAAAGAGTCGCTGATTAGTCTTCACGGCGGCGCGAAAATTGTCAGGAGTCACAGATTTATCACCCCTCAGGCCTATTTCTCCCTCCATGGCAACATATCTTGCGCGTGCAGCGTACCACAGCGCCTGATCCTTGCGGACCTGCGCCAAATCCTGCTCCGTGTATCCCTCAGAAGCAAGCGGGCAGTCTACATCAGGAGCAATTTTTTGCCAATCGAGACTGACTCGGATGAGTTCCTTCTTCAGATCTACGTATCCCGCATGCCAACACGTTCGAGCAGCGAATGGCATAACTTGTGGTGTAGGGCGCGGTATGCCCACAGACAGTGCCGCTGCCCAGGCGAAATCAACTCCAGTCTCCGCATATAAAGCATGATAAACTGCCATCAAGGATTTTTTCTCCTTTGTAAACTCTGCTTCGTTTTCTCCAGGTTTTGGAGTGTCATAGCCGATGAAACGCGGTATGTCGGCGGCGAGGTAAAGCGGAAGGATGGTTGTGTGCTGCCAATCGATGACGCTCGTGATTTCGATGTCGCCACGGGCAAGGGCCTCTTCCGAGATGAAAATGTTGTACATATGAGAGTCTCGAAGTGTCATAGTAGGTCGAAGAAGGCGTTCATCTGAGGGAATAAAGTATTGGGCGACTTTATCGTATAAGTTCAATAGATGGATGTGATCTTCTGGAATTTGCAGGTGGGTTGGTCGTTCCCAGGGCGCAACATACTTCCTCGTTCGGCGCTTGGCCATCTTCTCAATACAATGACGTTCTTGAATAGTGATAGATTTCAAGTACGATAAAACGTCTGGCCCTACAAAATCGTCAGAAAGTGTCTCCGTATATGACAAGAGTTCATGTGATACTTACAAGGACCGTGTTGAGGTATTAAATCTTCGGGAACTAGGCACTCATCCTTCCAGTATCCTTGTTGGGACACGGAAGGCCCCAATACGTAGTCTGAGTCCGGTTGGTTCGAATTGGGGAGGAAGACATCTCGGGCGACGTCCGAGGGCACATCTTGGCGGAAGTATAGCGAACCGTATCCGCCTCCTTCGAATGCGTGAATGACCTTGGTCTCGAACTTGACCCATTCGCTCACGACTTTCGTTTTTTGATGCACTGTGAGCTTATCCCACACGTCGGCAAGCTCAATCCCTCCTGCAAGGTCCATGATAATGAATTCAGCGCCAACAGGTGTCTTCGATGCTTGCGATGACCAGGAGATAACTCGGGGAACCTGCGTTAGACCTAAACGGTTTCGCAGGAAGGTCATCGTCGCAACTTCGCTTGCAGTAACAACATGCGGTGGTCCAGCGAGAGGCATAGGTATACGTGCAATAACTTCGCGTCCATCCGATAGCTGGACGAGAAAGACCTTATTGCTGCGTCCTTCTGCCCACTTGGACATACGAACAACATTAAGACCTCCCGTGCTGCGCTTTACCTCTTCTTTCAGTGCATCTACATTGAAGCGTCGGTATCTCAGAGCTTCGTTGTTCTTCTGGTCATGAAGCCATTTTCCAGAAGTGTATCTGAAAAAGCTTTCAGGATTTGGCTCTGTGCTGCCCAGATTTTTCAGACGTCGGAGAGCGGTTACAACGCGTTTCCAAGGCATGATGAAAACAAAAGCAGGGTTTGACTATGGATGAGGTTCTGAGAGTGGAAAAAGGTGGTCGCATTTGAGGACGTGATGTGGACACTTCCCACACCCACCAGCCACGGCCCATGGCCCACGGCTGTACTCAAATTGGGCTGAATTAGTGGACTCGTGAACCAGTCAGTTCGGTACCCATGATCACGTGTCTTTTTACTTACTTTATGTGAGCACTGAGGGTCCTTGCGCATTGTCACGCAATGCCGACCAGCTAGGCTCGTGAACCAGCTCGATCCTGCGAACATGTGATCACGCGAAGCGTGTGTCCGCACAGGACCGGCTGGTCCGCGCAATGTCGCGTTTTTGGGGGGTAAGGGCCCTGAGATAATGGACTTAGTCGTTTTTGCAAAATTTCAGTGGGTGACTTCCCGTAAGAATAACTTGAAATAATATCTTCAAATCCGTGGCGTTCAGTGCAGATTGCATTTGAGGCTCGCCGAGAGCTGAGTTTGAATTCGAAGGCCCGAATTCAATTCGAGTGTTGGCGACCTTTTGCTGATGCCTTTTCTGCAAGGATGAGGACGAATAGTCAACGTTGTAATTATGTTCTTCAGCCTCTTTTACTTAGGGATGTCTGGAACACTTGTTCCTACAAATCTTCGTTTTCATGTTCTGGCTACCAGATTGGAGTTCATGTGCGGAACACTAGTATTTTCTCAGTACTGCAAGCGCCAGCGGTCCTCTCATCCTCCATATCTACCACTACTGAAAATATTCGACATAGATTTATTTCATGTGCTTATGGTTTTGAAGTTGAAGTTGAAGATTTTGTAACAAGTGCTGTTTCAAACTCCAAAACTCCGATTTGAAGATATTATTTCAAGTTATTCTTACGGGAAGTCACCCAGTATGTGACTAGTACACACCAATCACATCAATATCTTCTTAATTTATCCGCTGCTTTGTATGGCGCCCTAGGCCTCATCAAAATGGAACACTCATCAGAACCTTCAAAGACACCCACATTGAACTGCGCCCCATTTCTCTGCTCCATTAGAATTNGTGACTAGTACACACCAATCACATCAATATCTTCTTAATTTATCCGCTGCTTTGTATGGCGCCCTAGGCCTCATCAAAATGGAACACTCATCAGAACCTTCAAAGACACCCACATTGAACTGCGCCCCATTTCTCTGCTCCATTAGAATTTGTTCGCTCTTATGCCGGACACCCACATTCGTTTTCTTTATCCGAAATGGAACATCAAGCACTAGTAATCAAGCACACATTTCCTAATTATGCTAAATGATTCGAACAAAGACTCTCTTTGACATAAGGGACTGCATCTAAAAAAATTTTTAGTTATCTGTGAGCCCACCGTGGATTCCCTTCCACCTCAGGGACAGAGGCAACTTTATTGAGGCTTGATGGGACCTAAGAGGTTATGTGCTTCCGCAGTAGCAAATTGGTGGTGCAGTGTACTGCTGCCAGTGGTCCAGAGTCATGGCCCTCCACCAATGATAGAGCCTACGACAGTGATGACTCTCAATTGTTAGAAAACAGGCATGCACCCTCTAGTATATAAGGAAGATGGTTTTGGCCAACCATGCAAACAAATTCCCGTTTCACTTTCGAATTGCACTTATAGCACCGCGTCCAGTAGTAGGCCTCTCGACAAATTTCCATTGAACCACGTCACTGACTTATGCATGCGCACAGTGCCCAAAGCTACATTCCCAAGCGCCAAGGCAATCAACAAGATGAAAGAGAAGTTTATCCAGCTGGTCACAGACAAGCCGTCCACCGCAAAAAAGCTTCTCCAAGGAACCAAGGCTTCTCAGGGTCATAGAATGCTGCCGTCCAAGACAACCGTGAACGACGAGCAATACGGATTTCGCATAGACCAAGGGGAGGTTCAGCCAGATGGTACCTACAATGTTGTCATCCAACAGAACGGGGTCCCTCACGGACCCGCCCTTGCCAAGATTTTGGTAGACCCTAAAGTCGACACAGAGAGCTCCGTGATACAAAGGATTCAAGACGCTCCTTGGGGCCAAACATCTGATAATTGATCATGTATGTCGTCTTAATCTGAGTCCCTACACACTACTAAAGGTATTTTGCAACCTTCAGTTTTGTTACTTGCATTACACAAACGCTGAGCGACATCATCCAATTTCCACCGCGCACCTTCCGTACACACAAATAAGCACGATCTACTGTCATTTCCAACCGTCAGGGGTTTGTAGCTTCAGACCATTATGCTACGGTATAAGCCCATATAAATTGACCTATATGCGAACATAAATTCATATATTTTGAGCGATTTGGAGCCTGTTGAAAAAGCTTGGACTGGAATAAAGATGGCTCCCTATAGCTAAGTCATAATACTATCGTCAACCGCTGATTCGGCCACCCAGAAATTTCGGCCACTCCCTCAATACTCGCCTTTAGCTCCATTATCGCCACATTTTTTGTACAATTGTTTCAATTTGTCGATTATTCATTTTTGTTTCACGAAAATTGGTACAAAATACAACGAATCAAGTCCTGAACCTCATCCATCCTTCTCTTTTCCCTCTTGTCTATGGCCCGACACGTGTTTTGGAACATGGAACAACGACCCTGCAGGATAACGATGCGGACAGGGCAAAGTTGCACCCGTCCCTTCTGAGGAAGAAGGGGCAGAGAACGTTCCAGGTGTCTTCAACAGTGACGGCTCAAAAACTTTACCGTCAAACACGTTATATAGCCGAAGGTTCCAATGGTTGCCTTGTGAAGTATTTCTGGACAGGATTCTAGGTTAGTAGACAACCACCCACTGGCATCTGGGTCGATGAGGAATGATTGGAGTTGACCAGATGGGACTACTTCGTTGACGGCACTAGCAGTATTAAAAAACGAAAGGAAGCAAGTAACCCAAACAATATGTACATGATATCGATGGTAAAGTAAGTTCCTTGCGGCCGTAAGCTTGATACAAGTTACATTGACTTACTGTTCTTTGTGATGGTAGTTTGGGAGTACTGTTAGAGCGTCTGGCGAGATCTTAGCTATAGTTTTGACTCGGACTAGACCTGCCACTGCCTAGTTCATTGGCTGACATGCTGGAAATGGGCAGACGCTTCGCGGCGGTGCGGCAATCGATGACATATGTATAGCAATAGCAAAGAGTCACGGTGAATCAAAATGGCAGAAAGGCGCGCTCGAGGAAGCTATCAACGAGAAGCTCGTGGTCATAACCAAGAATACTAGGGGGCAGATAGTCCCACCAATCACTCTCGTCACACATCGTCCTCGTATTAAACGCCTTGAGCAATTCCCAATATTCGGGGTAGAACCCAGCCATCTCCCAGTCTACCAATCCCAGTTTTAGGCTCCCGCCACTGTCAATGTCTATCATAATGTTGCGGGGATGAAAATCACCATGCGTGAACACGATGCGATGATCAGTGCGTAGCATCGAAAACACCCATTTACGGTACCCTGCAGCAACATGGCGAGGCGGGATGTCCGAAAAGGTCAAAAACTCGTTGAACTCGGCTTCAGAACAAATGGGGCCTGAGCTGATTCGGTGATATCTTCGAAGATCTTTGCACCTGCGCGGATCCCAAACAGTGCCCATCGGCGAGCCAGCAGAAAGTTCAAGGCTTCGCAACTCGCGACACATATCATCAAGAAGAGTGCGAACAAGCTGTTTCTGTGAGACGTCAAGCCGAGACCAGCATTGGATGAGGGATTGGCCGGGTAGACGTGTCATGAACAGGAATGATAGCTGGCCAATCTTCATGTAGCCTAGAGGGCGCGGGGCGACGACCGATGTAAAATGTTCAGATACGAAGGAAAGGATCTCGTGCTCCTCAGAGCCGGCAGATATCCCCGTTTTGACGAGTACATCGTCACCGAGGGTGAATATCTTTTGCCATCCATTCACGAATAGCGGCTCCTGATTGTTGAGCGCTCCAAGCAATGATTCGGCTACACAGGAAGCGACGGTGGAGTTGTCCTTAGTGACGGAAAGGTAAGACAGTATCGTAGTGTCCAAAGTGTAGATAATGCGTGACGATTCTCCAAGGTCAGGGGTATACGGCGTACGCTGGTAGGGGTGATTTGGGAGGTTTGGGAGTTGGGGGAGGGGAAGGAGGGCTTTTCTTCCTTTTCTGGGAGAAATTATTCAGGGAATTTAGAGTGTAAGATACTATAGTCATTGATACCTCCAAGGCGCTTATTTCGTTCATCTGCTTGCTTGCGAAGCTTTGGATACGATGTGTAGGCTCGCTCAAGAGTGCTTTCGAGATCGCCTGACGGGTCATCTTCTATTGCTTTGGTTAGAAGACGCAAAACAGACTTGTTCAGGTTATTGTAGCCATGGCATGTTGGAAGACAAATGTAAGCAAGATGAAATATTTTGAAGTACATTGTGCAAACCACATGATTATTTAACCCATCCGCATCATCATCATCCTCTCCGCTATAATCCCATGCACACCCGCCGTAAGATGAAAATCATCTGCCCAAATCTGCCCGCCCTCATCTATAGCGTCGTCTTGCGTAAAATCATACTCTTCTGGATCATCCAGCACAGCAGACAGAACGTCGTGGACCGAGAATTGCGATACACTTAGACTTGCTGTGTCTTGGATGAATTGAAAAATTTGGGATCGAAGCTCGTCGTTCCAAGTCTCTACGCGTGCTTTTATGTCGATGGTCTCGGAGTGTTCGTACTCTGGGTTGGAGTCAAGTTGAGTTCACGATTCACAGTATGTTGACTGATTTGCCTAAAGCCGGTCGGAGTGAATGAATAAGTATACCACTCACCGATATTAATATTAATACCCCTAGGCGACCGATCTATGGGAGGCACATCGACAAAGATGAAATTGCGAGCACCAGCACGGGTGTATAGGATATCAGCTGAATGAATGATTTTTTCGATGATGTCTGAGAAGAGGTAGGGTTGGGATTGACAGGTGTCGTTGATGCCGAGGAAGAAGACTGCCAGTGGTGGTGGTGGTGTAAGAATTCGAAGTTGAGGTTTGGTTGAGGTCAGAATTATTGACATTGACAGTATTTAAGTTAATGAAATTAATATGTATTGACGAGGTACGTACCATACACAACACCCTTGGGTGATGATCTCCATGGTTGACTGGGTAGTGAGAGATAACGATCCAGCTGGTCTTCGAGGTCGTCGTCGACTGTTGCGCCGGGTACAGAAAAGTTGTGGATGGTGACTGTATCGTTGAGACTTGATTTGAGGTAGGTTACCTATAAAGTAAAAGTAAAAGTAAAAGTGAAAGTGAGCTTGGAATTTCAACTTGATCTCGATACAAGTTCAAGTTATGAATGATGCAAGTTCAAGTTATGAATGATACAGTACGTACCCAGGTGCTTGAAGACGCGCTATACGAGTCCCCGCTGAATTCGAAATCATATACATATACATCATGATATGCCAGTGGTTAGCTTGAGCTTGAGTTGGGGTATGAATGTGAATGGGATTTAGTAGGACGTACAAAATGACGATGCTTTGTGCGCTAGAAAGTGGATTGCCAGTGGAAGCCATGGTGAAACACGTCCGAGTCATAAAGTTTAGTTTATAAATTTTAATTAGTGCTTTTATGTAGTCACGTTACCGCGTCACGACAAGGCATACGCGCTACGCCCCTATCTTTCACTATGACCCACGCCATAAAAAGCAGGGTATAAGCACTAGTAAACTTGAAGTCTTCGAATATCCAACAAAATTTACCGTCATAACATATACTTGCACGAAACATAATTTAAAGTATGCGTCGCCATGTAATTGCACCAACCTTACCACTATAACCATATCTATCATACTCAACAACTCGTCAACTCAACTCAATTCAACTCAACTCACTCTCACAAAAACATATTACGCTTCCGCAGAAAACCACAAAAATAACGTAATCATCACATCATATCACATCACACAAACACAAACGCAGTCCTCCCCTGCACCTCCCCATTCCTCGCAACCTCCTGC
>NHTK01000901.1:0-12939 GCA_002938355.1 Panaeolus cyanescens
GATGCGTTACAGCCGCTGTGCCGGTGACCTTTGATCCCATCAATCTTGCCGAACTGCCGAAGTTCACCGCGATTTTGCACAAGTCCGTTGACTTGAGGGATATACACACCATGCTCGACGAAATTTACTATGGTGCTTTATCTGCACATTTAATCATTTTCGTGTATATCCATTCTTGCTGACAGCGTCAAGTATATATCTCATCTTTGAAGTTGAAGTGTATATAAATCATGTCAACGCTGTGTGTATATATGCATTGAGGAGCGGATATACACACCAACACGAGTCTATTTTGCGTGTATATCTGCCCGAGAGGCGTGTATATCGCTTTTTGAGTGCTGATATATTCATTTTTTGCTTGTATATCCAGGAGTATGAGGTGATAGACGCAGATTTATATGTTGACAGTTTAAAGTGTATATTTCGTCAAACACGGCGTGTAAATCCGTCAGATTGAAGAACTTAGGCAAATTTGAGCTGGCGTTCGGCAGGTTCGGCATAATTGATGGCATCAACGCCTCCGGCAACGGTGCCGAAACGCATGAACGCATCAATCAGCACGCCGAGCGCGTAAACCCTTAGCGCTACACCAAAGCTTGATACCTGGCACACGAAGCATGGGGCCTCAGAGCTATGCACATGTGGCATTTTTCATATATAGATTATACATGGCCCCTTAGAATTGAGAATTGTTGGATGTCGAACGGNCGCCTCCGGCAACGGTGCCGAAACGCATGAACGCATCAATCAGCACGCCGAGCGCGTAAACCCTTAGCGCTACACCAAAGCTTGATACCTGGCACACGAAGCATGGGGCCTCAGAGCTATGCACATGTGGCATTTTTCATATATAGATTATACATGGCCCCTTAGAATTGAGAATTGTTGGATGTCGAACGGCCAAGAATTTCGCTCTAAATTACCATGAGCAATCCACGTGCGCGCACTCTGTCGCCAGACACTCCACAGCCAATTATCGGCCTTTGGATGTGAAGTTAAGACAGAGTAGGACTTAATTTATGAAATATTAGCATAAGCGATTATGATACAGTCCTCACCTTGACCTTACGAGCCTTAGGGATTGAAAAAAGTGCATGCTGGTCTGCGCCCGAAACAGGTTGAGGTCGCGCGCGGCGTGTTGATTGATGCGTTGATGCGTAGGTTTGATCCCATCAATCATGCCGAACCTGCCGAAAGCCAGCTCAATTTTGCCCCCGTTCCTCGATATGTGGGATATACGAGCCGCGTTCGACGAAATATACACTACAAATTATAAACTAATGAATTTGCGTGTATCACCTCGTTTCCCTGAATATACAACCTGAAAACGGGTATATCAGCAGTCAGAATCAGATATACACGCTGCTCGAGGGGATATACACGCAAAAGACGGTCAAGTTTGCGTGTATATCTGTGTCTGCGTGTACATATACACGAAGCTCCATTCCAACTTAGATATTTTAAGGCTCCCAAATATACATATATACATACTAATTTTGAACAGGTCAGATATACACGAAAAGGATTAAAAGTGCAGATAATGCACCATAATTTACACTTTAAATTGCCAACTTATAAATGTGCGTCTATCACCCCTCAATCATGGAAATACAAGAAAAAGAAAAATATATCAGCCGTCGAAAAATGATATACACGCTGATTGGGCGGATATACACGCAAAGGACCTACGACTTTGCGTGTATATCTGCTCCTCAGTGGATATATACGTGCGGTTCCTTTACGACTTATATATTTCATAGATTCAAGAAATAAATATACACATGTTAATTCTGATAGTGGTAGATATACACGAAAATGATTAAATGTGCAGAAAGAGCACCATACTGTTGAGCTTCCACCAGGTTTTGTTGGTTGCATACCAAGTTCTAAACAAGGAACGGGTCTTCGTATGTTCTACTTACCTGTCATGTCCTCAAAGTCTTTGTGATTCACTCTTCGTCTCACACACTAGGTTTGTCTGCAAATTTCTTTGCAGCCCTGGCTTTCGATGCATCTATCTTCATCTTGACACTTGGACGAGCAATATACTACCGCCTCAACGGTTCGGCAGTTCCCCTCATCACTCTGATTATAAGAGATGGGACGCTCTATTTTGCGTATGTGTTTCAATTTCCGCAGTCCCCGGCGTGCACAAATAGACCATCCTTACGGACCTACGACGCCTGACAGCGTTATTTTTACTGTGAACTTGACGAACGTATTCTTGTTGGCGGTATGTCCGCTGTCTCTATAATATAATCGAGGATGTCATACTTATATTTGCTTCTTAGTTCGCTCCGGTATATTGCGTTCTCTCCGCCACTTGTGACCTTCGCCACCGCTTATAATTACCTTAATTCTCTAGGATGATTTGAGCGCCATCAACGCCCCATTCGCCTCAATGTCGGTATTTCACAATTATGCGCTAGCTAAATTTGTACTGAATGTATTATTTCTCGGTAGGATAACTGCCTTATTAGTGGCTCGGTGCGCGCTTATTCCCTCTATGCTCCCCAAAGTTCCTCATTATATTATTTAAATGCGTTACAGGCTTATGTTCAACCTTCGCGCGGCTGCCGATAACCAATCCATTGTCTCGCGAGGTTCCGCCCCAGGTTCTCAACCACGACCTCACGCATCGTTCAATAAAAACTCTCGGATAGCAAGTACCTTCAACGCCGTGGGCCAGACAACCACTTTCCTTGGACGTATGGGAACAGACGAGTTCTCTGTACCGCTGCCAGATAAGCTCTTTTCTGGCAGCCTGTCGGATACAGATACGACTAGTGAATGGGTGGAAGATACCTCAACAGTCGAGGAGTATGAGATGTTGTAATTTTTATTGCTTATCCTGATGTTTTATGGATATTTTCTGTGATTTTGACTCTCGGTATGTGGCAGCCTATTGGCTAATTTGCTTTGTTTTGCATTATAGACAAGCTCAGATAATAATAACCAGTCCGGCTTTCGAACATTTGAGCGCTGACGCCCGTTATGTCACACCTGAGCTCCAATTTGATATTGAACTGAGGTGTTGTCAACAATAAATTTGTCGTACTTTTACTATATTATTAAGAATGCCAAGTATTGTATTCTGAACAGAAAAAACATTCTATAAACGTAGTAACCACGTAAAGTGCTAATCTGGTCGCATGGTCACAGCGTCGTATAACAGTAGCGCCGTGACATGGGCAACACGTACTTAGTAGATGTTGTGATTTTTATGTTATTTTTGGTACAGTAATGATTCGTCGATGAGGTAATAAATAGTACCTAGTTGAAGAGTGCTCGAAACGAGTGTTTTGCTATTCGAAATGAGGCTGCAATGGCCTCAGCACGGGCTATTGACTAGCATGTACGCCGTGTCTTGACCAGTGTATAAACAAAAGAAAAATATAATAATGGAGAGAAATGAGAATCGGACTAAACAGTGCCTTCGTTTTGTTATCCATGTGATGGCCCTACCTACGGCAGGTCAAGTTGTATTCTAACGGGCCTTGATGCGCTTTCAATCCAACTAAGGAAATAATCCCTCCGTCGTGACAATGCGATGCTGCCCTTCTGGCACCAGTATGGCGGACGGCTATGCCTTTAGGACCCTCGCCTGAATTTGCTTATTGCTCAAGCTGTTGTTTGACCAGTGGTGATCACGTTACTCGATCTTGCATTGTTGGACCTGCAATATTTTGCTTATAGTAACACGGCCTCTCTTCAATTGTCTTCGTGATATCTCTTCTTTCTTACCCCACATCCATCACTCCCATCCACTCCACCCACTGTGATACCTTTACTACAGCACACCCACAATGTCACGCCATCCTCCAGCCAAATCACCAGGTCTTCCTATCTACCTGCCCCCCCTGCTTCCACCAGGTCCACAAACACAAACCCAACCTCATGCTCGTGGTGTTGAACCAACTTCGCGCAGCACTTCCAACAACGTGAACGTAAACTCGGGGCCTTCTTCAACCGCAAATGCACAGAAACCCATCGTGACTAAATCCCCATCTAAACCGCCTGCTCATCCTTCGCCATCTTCAGGTCTTACCGCCGTGAAGCCTCTGTCAGGAACAGCGACGAAGACAGCAGGTGGTAATCCACCTATATCTACCACCACCCCCTCTACATCACAGACCGTTTTGAAACCTCCAATCTCTCAGAATCCAGCGTCAAAACCGTCACAACCCATACCAAGTTCGAACCCGAACTCACGGGCGCCAATGAATCCGACCCCCGCATCAGCGACTACCTTACATTCCAAACCTTCTGGGGGCTCAGAGACAAAGCCGCGCTCCGAAAATACAAATCAAAGCGCAGCAATTCGCCCACCTTCCCGGTCCCGTACCCCCGCACCAGCGCCATCTACAGGTCTGACTACCAAACCTCCTCCCTTACCGCCCAAATCGCCCTCGCACTCTCGAACCAAAGACACAGAGAAAGGCGTGAACATCTCAAAGTCGACACCTCAGGACTCATCAAAGTCCAAAACGGACGCTAAAGCTACGCTGGCCCCGCCCCCGACCCCAACCTCGGTTCCTCTCAGTCCATCGGCAAGATCAAAGCCTCCTGTATCGATGTCGTCGTCGTCTGCAGCAGCCAAACCCTTGCCTCGCCCATCAGAGAACCCGAGGTCACCTTCACGAGCTGGCCCTACATCAAGCCCAAGTTCAAAGGCGGTGAACAAGCCAAGTCAGGGTGTGAGCAACGTTAGGCCATTGGAGTTGAAACCGAAAGACAATGTCGTCAACGTGAACACGGAGAAACCAAGGGAAGATGTACGAAGAAAGGATGATGTCCCGAAAGGAATAGACTCCACGCGTTCAAATCCTCCCATCGGAAACCTAAGTAGTGAGTTTTTGCTTTACACATTGAATACCTGTTTCTTATTATTCTTTCGTAGGTTCGACTCGAACGCAGTTCACACCCAACGATCGCGAAACTGGAAGGACGGTGAAAACCGAAGCTACCAGTGCATCATCGTCAGGTAAGTGTCTCGAATTCGATACCTTACGAAGTATAACGATAGAAATTGATAGGTTCACGACAACAAGAGCGTATGACTCGTACAGCTGAGCCAGGTGCAGAGCGAGGGACCTCTGATTCATCAAGATCTTCGCCCAGGTCAAAGCAGACCGCCGCAATGCCTCCAGCGACATTAAAACCTCCTACCCCCTCCGTTTCTCAACCCGCGCCAGTAAAATCCAGCGCAACTAGCCGTGATGGTTCTTCAGCATCTCATGCTCCTAAAGCACCATCAAATAACTTCCCACCCAATGCCCCTTTGATGCAATCCCACACTCCTTCATCGTCGCCAGGCAAACCAACCCAAGCTCAATCCTCCCAACCCCACATCCATTCGCCATCCTCCTCTCAAACACGGCCAAAGAACACAGATCGTCCACAGCCTTCCACAAAGTCCACCTCACAAGCGCATGCGCCATCATCTTCCTCGCGGTTAAAGGAAGAAATAAAGCCGAGACATCAGTCTCCCTCTCCCTCTAGTGAAGAGGAGTATGGAAGCGATGTGGCCGAAGCCGGAACGGCTTACGACCCCACTCCAAGACGCGTAGAAAAAGCACCCGTAACCCATCCATCGATAAAACCATCCTCGTCAAAGCCCGCGTCTCGGAATCAATCAACGCCACCTCAGGCCTCGAGGCAACCGTCAAAGGTCACCCTTCTGAAGAAGGCGACCACACGGCCACTATCCGCCGATGAAAGTTTCGCAGACAGTGAGACCAGTACCATGAGCGTTGCAGGAGGGTCTGAATACACTCCATCCCCCAAGTTCAGCGCGCGGCTGCACAAACAATTCCCATCCCTTCAGGAGCATCTCGAGAATGTTCGGAAAGCGACGTACTGTACCCTACCTTCCAATGCTCCCGAAGATCTGGATAGGGCAGCAAGGAGGTTTCACGACGCCTGCAGGAAATACTTCTACCAGTACCGTGAGGTATCTGTGCAAGTCCTGATAGTCTGTCAACGCGAAGTTCATCGGTATATCTGCGACCTGCTGGCCTTGTCATTTTTCTCGAGATTGGTCATGGGAGAGGACACCCTCACGCTCGATAGTGCAATGCATCTGAGACAATACTTCGTAGAAACTTGCACGCATGCCGAGCGCATCTACGAGACGTTAGAGAAGTACTATTGTCAACTGGCCACAACGCAAAAGGCGAAGCTGCACCCAGATGATGTGACAGACGGAGGAGGGCTTTCTATGATCGTGGATGACGAGGAAGAGGAGGAGGAAGAACCTAGGGTTCCACCCGTACCCCCAACTCCGAGTTCGGGTAGTCGAGCCATCAACGAAAAGGCTACGAGTACCAAACCCCCATCATTGGCCACGCACGCTACTCCTCCATCACATGTATCATCTTTGACACTAGTACCGAGTCTATACACGTCAAGAAGACCAGGGCCAGCGGTTGCAACCACGAAGTTAGACCCCAAAGTAGTTGCACGAGCATTGGAGAAGGGAGACGTCCAAGAAATACTCTCGGTAATGATCCCAGACCCTAACGATGTCAGTGGACGAATCGATGAGGATCTTTGGGAAATTTTCTTGACTCTGTATCAGTTCTTTGTGGTGAAAAGATCCGAGTTTTTCCCTGCGCTCGTTCAGAGGTTCAACGACCTGGAAGCAGAGATCCAGAGCTCAGGACCGAAGGCAGGGGCCACAGAGACAGACATTCGTCGAGATGCTTACCAGAGGCGTATACTACGCTTTCTGACGTTATGGTTGAACACGGACTCGTGTTTCGACTCGAAGTTGACAGAGGTGAAATGGGAAGTGGCGCAGGAATTCAAGGTGGTGGAAGAGTTCATGAGGAGTCATGAAAAACATCAACATCAGCATCGTTTAAAAGAGATGTTCGGCCATCTCCGAAAGCTGATTGATGAACGGAAGCTGAAATCAGAGGAAATATGCGGAATTCAGATGGTGGCTCCTTGGATTTCGGTTGAGAAACCGGTGATTCCGAGCGATGGGTGGAAGTCAGGTCCAGTCGAAACTGTTCTCAAAAGGTTCAGAGACTGGCATTCGAACAAGAAGGAACAGGTTCTCGTAGCTAATCGATTGACCGCCCTTGTTGCTTCGCTCTTCCGAGAAGCGACCTCGATTGGTCTGATGAGGTTTTGGGACTGGGAGAAGAAGGTTAAGGAACAACGCTCGGAGCTTCCTAAGAGGGAAAAACACGACCAATGCGAGGCGTTGATGGTGTTTATTAGGCGGCTTCAAGTCTTTGTGACCTACTCGATTTTGGATGGAGCAACGGGAAGCCCATCTACCGTTTCTGAAAGAGCCTCAATGATTGCGTTTTGGCTGGGTGTTGCATCGGTACGTTTCGCGTTCGAGATTAATCGGTAATTAAAATTTTCTAATGATGAATATTTAGGCTTGTCTCGATCATGGGGACCTCTCATCTGCAGGGACTATATTCCTGGGAATCGACACAGTTTCAGTTCGAAGACTGTCGAAAACCATACCGGTACGTTAACTTTGCTACATATTCCCATTATGTCGTGCTGAAAAAATTAATTATAGAAAGTAACGTTCTCCGGGAAGCGTCAGTACCACAAGCTTTCCGAATATTTTGGAGGAGGGTCGTCAAATTCAAGGACCTATATGACGCACTTCGAAGAGGCAAGAAAACGGGATGCGTTCTTCATCCCATTCCTATGTACGTCGTCTTCATTCTAAGCCTAACCAACTGTCTAACACAATTGTTTCGTAGCTATGCACTCGTTCCGTGTGAAGATGGAGGTCAACCCCAAGGAGTACGTTGAGAAAAAGAAGGAAATTTATAGCCAAACGATGAGCGGTAAGTCGATATTCCGAATCTTTTGTACGATATCGATCATATGCTAATTAAATTTCAGGAATTCTCCGTGTTACTAAATCCGAATGCCCTTTCCCCCTCCAGGAGACGTTCAACGGATGGTTATACAGCGCCCTGATATCCGTGGCTCAAAAGGGGAGTTTAGAGGAGTGCGAGGCATTAGAGAACAAGTTCTACAATTTGAGGTATGTTTTAGCTCTTACTTCGCGACAAGTTCAGACGATTAATCAATGAATGTTCTTAGTAAAACCCTGGAGCCAACCTCGATTCCTCTAGCTGAGCAAGACTCGCTCTGGAGGTACGAGGACAAAGAAAAACTCAAATTCGTTGGCGTGTTCAGGAGGCCCCAGGAACTAGCCGGAATGCTTTCAAAACTACAGAAGATGCTGCTGGAGGAGAATTGAACGACGATGGACGACGTATAACTTATAATGTGACTTAACCTAGGGAGCTGCTTCATGCTCATGACCAGACTGCAATACTTACATAGATACCGATGTATATTTACGATTTTCAATACCCATACCCCGAACTCCAATGCCTTGACTTTTTTGGAATATGAGGTTCATTTTGAACGCGTCATCCGGTCACCGCAGCAATTGATAGTAAATGGACTTGCTTGAATTGAATACAACTTGAATGATTATACACCGGGTCACCTTTGCCCTGCATAAATGGATCAAAGCGTACTTCCAGTCGAATGGTTAAATGCACGCCAAAACGCCGTATAACTGTCAATCTTGGGGTTAGACCCCTTGGGGACAGTATTTTCAACGACCTTTAAATTCTCTTCTTCTTCAAAGTCCAATTCTTCCGGGTTCTCCGCGCTCCATCTTTGGACGACTATAACAATGAATAACAGGATCAGCTCGCTCTAGAAAACATCAAGAAAGACTGAAATTACCTTGGGACTTGAAAATAGGGGCGTTATACTTCCTCTTCACAATCCAGTTTTGGCGCATGAAATCCAGGTGGGTATCAGGCCATTGGCCATTAGCCCTCATAGTCAGCGCACCCAAAGTCTTCTCGTATGCCAACCTCACAATACCACCATCTTCATGCCCTCGTGGAAAAACGTGATCTATCATAACGTCCACGCTGTCCTTCAACAACATTGGTGACACCTTGTATGAGGGATTTTCATTGCCGTTTGTCGATGTTGCAGCATGTAAGATACCAGCCATGCACTCTCCAACGGATTGAAGAAAAACTTTCGGCGAATAAGGTGCCTCCCGAGCCATCGAAACGTCTTGTATACCCCTCGAGGACCGTGGAAATGTGTTCGATTCCCTACGTATGACAACCGTATGCCGGGCAAAGAGCCACTTGACAAGTTCGTAGCCCAACTCTCTGACATAGTGATAGCGATCGCCGCCGCCATTGCTTTGGGGGGATGCAAGATAGACGGCGTGTCGCTCAGAGTATGACGAAGCATTGAATATGTCGAGCATAATTGCTATAGCGCATGCAGCGAGGAAGTTACTGCATCCCTCGGGCGTTCCTATATCTAGAATATGCGAAAATTCTTTGCAAAGAGTTCGGGTTAAATTTAGAAGGCAAAGGAGGTGAGGTAACGTACCGTCAGGATCGATGTCTGATTGGACAAATGCAGCATGGAGAAAAATAATAAATCGTTGCAGTATCAAGCACGAGCTTGACGTAGAGGTTGATTTCGATATATGAGAAGAGCAGAGCGTATGTGCTAGACCCGCAAAGGTTTCTACGAGAGTACCTGTAACATAAAAGTTTTCAACTGTGTAGCATACGTCCTCTAATGCAACAGTGGCAAAGGGTGTATTAGGTCGTATAATCCTATAAGATTAGCCCAATTGTTAATAACCAATTTTCAACAAATCTGCAATAGAGAGATACTTACAGATCTATCCCTGGGCTTACAAGTACCGCTTCATGTGCCCAATGCGAATCCTGAAGCATACCCTCGGCATCTGCAAAAGTTCTAACCGAGGCGAAACTCGAAACCCGAAAGCCAGAATCTTCGAACACTGGACTCCCAACTATGACCCACAAAGCTCCGCACTTCACATTCAGAACCATAGCCGATCCGTCTATGGGAATCTGCAAACCATTCACAGTACCCTCCATCGAAACATATGCACCTCGGGTATGCGAATAAGGGAACAGCTCATCAGGTGGACAAAAAAAGCGTCCTTTGGTCGCTCTCCACGCAGCATTGTCATCTGAAATCAACGAACATAGCTCGGAGCGGCCCTCATGCAGAGGCAATCGCTCGCTAGAAAAGATACTACCAGTCATTTCGGAGTTGGTGTCATTCCCTATCAGGTCTCTGAGTGTCCCATTCAGCGTCAAGGGTGGATAGGTTGTATGATCTATCGAAAATATCAGAAAAAAACAATAAACGGTAGAAGACCAATTCTAACCTGTTAGAGGGATTTTGCTTGTCGTAGGGTACAGCCGCGATATAGTTCGTCGATCAAACTTGAATTCAGTCCGGTCTGTAGCGGCAAGCTCGTCATCAACAAGAATAATGTGTTTCTTTGTCAATATAACTTGAGGAGCAATTTGGTTCATGAACTGACGCCGAGTCCCGCATAGGAGAAACATGGAATGGTCCGGGTCTACGCAATACATCGGCTTTCCGTCTTTACAATGGTTCTGGATGGCTTCTTGCCATTTCTCGAGCTGGGAAGCGACACGGTCCTGTTTGAAATATTTGTCAATTGCTTCGAAATACATGTAAAATCATTTCTCACATTAATAGAGAGACAATGTTGGACTTTTCCCTTTTGCAGGTCGAAGGCGAGGATATCGTATGGAACAAGAGAATTGTCCTTGAAAAACAATTAAATCCTCGGGGCTGTTGTACAGTTACAAATCATGGTCACTCACTTCACCTGCTTCAACATCGTGCCTAGCAACATCCGTTCGTGAAGGCTGGAGTGTATCGTTGATAAAACCTGGAAATTTGAAAATGAGATTAAATCAAGCTCCAGGGACTATTTTGAGGACGATAACACTCACCAAGATTAAACCACTGGCGGTCGACCACTGTCTGCGCACTGATAGCTTCAAGTGGTAATTTTTGAACAAACTCTCGTACTCCCTTTACGAGACCAACTTCCTTGGCTGCGACACGCGTCAGGGTATTCCACATGGATTCTTCCGTACTGCGCATGATGGGAGGTTTATTGTTTCCGAGGGCTTTCGAGTACTGTGAACCATCGAAGGTGTAAATTGAGATCAAGGTGACGACTTTGATGTACAACAGTCGATATATCTCACCTCGACCAGGAGCATTGGCTGCCAATTTTTTTGCATACATAACGGCTCTTGCATTCCAAGAAATATGGGAGAAACCAATGCAGCAACACGTAGAGGATAGCCGAAATATGGATCTTTGTTGCTGATGAGCAGTAATTCAGCAGACTCAGCTTGTCACCAAATTAAAAGATGCAAGGTAATTTCACATACAAAGTATCACGACTCCAGTCGGGAATCCCTTTGGCCTCAAAATTCCAAAGTGCTGCAAGATGCGTCGCCGCCGTATGAAAATTAGCGAGCACATGCGCAGCCCCCACCGAGAGCTTTCGCTGGTGTGAGTTTGTTCTGTCAAGGATCGACTTGAGGTCAACCTTAGGGTCGGTATATTCGCCAATAAAAGTGGTAGACGTCGTAGAGAGGCCATTTACTACGTCAGCAAGGTCTAAAAGGACCTTACACCAGTCATTAAAGGCATTAAAAACTGTGAATCTTTTCGGTTCAGAAGTGTCAAGGACGCGTGGGACCACCTTCTGCGTCCATCCATGGGTCTCAAGGCAGGCGATATCAAATAGACGATAAAGAGTGAGCAGTGAGCAGCTACGATCAGCCTGCCTCTCTGTCATCTTCAGTGGTCTATCGGATGCCACGGGTTGTTCCCGTCTTATACCAAGCCATTGGCGGAGGGATTGAAGACTCGGCGCGTTTTCTGCGGTGCCTTCCCACGAACGCGTAGTGGAGAGGAGTTTTTTCTGCGTGGATATTACATGTAAGCGCTAATTAGCCGCAAAAAACGCGAAGAGTACCTGAAAATGTGGCGATCCGTCCAGTTGAGCATTGCCATTTCGCCAAGACTCGCTCAACCATGGGTACTCCTGAAGAAAGCTCGACTGGGTCAGCAATTGGGATTGCTGGCTCATCATATATGTCGTCTTTTTATAGGCCATGATTCAAAAAACAAATTGTTGGATGCTCCTATCGATGTGGTTAAAAAATTGCAGCAGGTCAACCAGGGATCAACACACTCTTTTTTTTTTGGAGGTGCTCGACTTCAGGGCAAGCTGCGTGTCTATCACATGACGTTACGTACGCGTCTTTGGTCATGCGCAGGATGTACCGCTGCTTAGTAACTGCTCGAGCTCAATAATGCTTCGTCCTTACAATTAACTCGGGTTCAGGTCGAACGTCGAAGCGATGACAATGTATGCTGCAATTCAATGATATACTGAGATAAACATAAAGCTTGCCAAAGCGTTATGCCTTTAGATCCAGAATCAGCGGGGTTCACTTCGACCTGCGATAGCTCGATTGCTTTGCTTCTCCCTCACCGAATGACCTGAGATTATTATGGATATATAATGCTTCTTCTATCAGCCTACTTTACCATGACTCGGCCCCGAAGATACCTCAAGGCAATCGCCCCAGTTTCCATTCTGCCAGCCTACGCATCACAAACAAAAGTGATGCGTGATGATCAGCTCGGGCTTTGCCGAAAGCCATGTGATGACATGATCCCCAACTCCCCAGCATCCCGTCCTGCAGGCTGCTCCTGTGCTACCCTCTGCTCCCCCCTCTAACTGCTTTTTTTATCGAGAATGAAGATCAGGAGAACAAAGGCCGCATTGCATAGCACCTTAGGAGCTAAATCTTGGACGATATCGCTTCGATTCTTGGAAGGTAATCGAAACAGACCCTCTTTTGCCCCACCACAGCTGGCAATCATATGGCATGAGCTTTAAATGGTCGATGGGGGGAAAGGATCGCAGTGATATTATCTCACGCCGCTCTTCCCTACTGCTTACAGTGGCGAAATGACGTACAGTGCAAACCGCTCAAAATAGACCTCCGAAGTGCCCAATTC
>NHTK01000902.1:0-66027 GCA_002938355.1 Panaeolus cyanescens
GGCAACGCCCGGAACCTTTGTAATCACAATGGGCAGCTGTTGGATGGTGGAACTCCAGCGCTGGGGGCCACGACGCGCCATGGCTGTTGAGCGCAACTCCAGCGTTGGGGACCACAAAGCGCCATGGGTATTTAGCGCAATATTGCAGAGCTGGCATTGAATTATAATTTTATTATCCCATACAGTGCTACCTCTGTACGAGGTGTGATAAATACATGAGAAACGGGACCGACGCTGCGCGCGGCAAGTCCGAGGCCTTTAGCAAGCCTTTAGCCGTTTGAGCGCTAATTGGTAAGAAGGAATTATCCTCTGTGTGGAAAAGACTTTTGTGCTGATGCCTTGAAAACAGCGTCAGCAGCCCTGTTTGTAGCACCAATAATAACTGCAGTAAGTTTACCTGAACATCGATTCTCCGTTTTTACCTACGTCACTCATCATTCGCTCCAGATGGTGTCGTGGCCTTCGGATGCAGCCCTGTCACTGTAAACGCCTAAAGGGTGCCATAGTCTCGACCCTGAAGCTTTCCGATGTGTACATGCTCAAGGACCACCGCCATGCCTAGCTTCAGTCGTCGCTCATTCCAAAAATTACGGATTTCTTGTTTTCTACCCCATAATGAACATTAGACACTGTTACTTGTGGTAAATAGATCTCGCATTTCATCCCTTCCTTCCTCTCAAAGATTCTTTGAACCATGCAACGTCCTCGAAAGGTTATACGCTGCCGAAATAAGTGTAACATGTGTGAAACCTTGCACGGCATTTCCAAGCGCCTCGCCAGCGTCCGAAATCTCTTCAGTGCACAAGCCAACGTGGTTGAGGTAAAGAAGGAAATCCTATAAAAATTACGAATAAGCTTCAGTAGCAGACGTAGAGGAATTCATGCAGCAAGCTCACCTCACACATAGTGACAGCCTTGACCAACAAATTCCTGTCGTATTTACCTGCTCTAGTGAGCGCTTCAACGCACCATAGGGTGCAAAGACAAAATGTTCCTTCTTCCCCGCCGACACCATCCTCAGATT
Organism: Panaeolus cyanescens; assembly: GCA_002938355.1. Classification (NCBI taxonomy): domain Eukaryota; kingdom Fungi; phylum Basidiomycota; class Agaricomycetes; order Agaricales; genus Panaeolus; species Panaeolus cyanescens. Next base: position 1,025 of record NHTK01000902.1, read on the forward strand.
TACGGACGTTTTAGCGATAGACCAGGCCCTGATGAAATCAGTGTCAGAGCTGGGTCTACAATCTTTGCGTCTAGAAAACGTACATTGGACGTAAGACCTCCCTTCTCAGGAGTCTTAAGAATCTGCTTGAGGGTGCTTACGAACCGTGGATCAGACTACGAATAAAATGTCATTATTGATTGTGAGAAATATCGCGAACGAACTCACGGGCTGCATAAAGAACACCAGAGGCATGATCAAAATAGCTGCATCCAAAACCTGGGTATCTTCGTAGCTCTGTCCAAAGAACTGCTGTTCCTATGTGCATGAATGAAACCCAACAAGAGAATCAGTACACACTCAGCGAGAACATCAGTGAATGAAAATCCGGGCAACGTACACTGTTCCAGCTCTTCTTCATGATCTCTTCATACAACTTGTCTCGTGCTTTAAGCCACTTGAGTCGGTTAGGACAAGGCAGGGAGCGTTTATCGGCAAGTTGAAGGCCTGATCATTTCAGAAAATCAGCGTCATTAACGCGTCACGACTATCATCACAATAGCAGTAGAGGCAAGGACAAGGACAAGGACTTACCACGATCGAGAGCGACCCAGAGCATGACCTACGGCGCAAAACAATTCGGCTTTATTCACTACGGCAAAACGAGTGTCTCGACATACCTTCGAGTACTGTAAGAACCAAGAGTCAGCAAACTATACCAGCTACAAGAGGAAAAAAGGGACACACAGTGAAATTTCTCATGCTATCCCGAACTTCCCAAATCGACCTGTATTGGCAGAGTAGTAAGCGACAATTAAACAAATTAGCGAAATGAATGGTCATACAGATCGGGGTCATCGCATCTCTCAACGACGACTGCATTAATCGTCAGCGACTGATCTCAGCGCAAGAGTAAGAAAATACGTACAATCAACCCTAAGCAAAGGTAGGTGCATCAGCATTCAGAATAGACGAGAAAAAAGAAAGCGCGTACAATTCCCTAACTAGTACCCTATAAGTGGCAGCTATGAGTTAGTCACAGCTCTCTGATCCTGCGGTCAGGATGCACCAATCATCATATCCCTGATAACGGCGTATAAACAATCGATTATTTTCGAAAATATAGGACAAAACTTACAAGAGGTTTTCCAGACAGTAACTCTGTTGAGTTTGATGTCCAGGCAATCAGAGACTAAGGCTTGATATGTCCAACCGTGAGTGAGGATGGATACCAAGTCGATGTTACGGTCGAGAATCAGGAGTACTATACGGTACGATGAGCGTGTCAATACAATGGTGTTATTCAAAGGTACTTACAGGGTCTTTGAAGAGTCGAGAGACCTGTGGCCGTATATTAAGCTACCAGAAACAAAAGCAATGGGTTCAATGTCGGCAGGGGCCGCAACAGGGAGACGGTGTGCAAGGTGATCTATGACATTTGAACGGTAGACGGAACAATGGTTGGAAGAAGGGACAGTGGATGAATCACACTACATAGCATAGGGGATTAACATTACAACAGGATCCGTGTACGGAAGTGACTCACCATTTTTACAGGGGGGCCTAAAACAGGGCAGGGCAAGTCTGGACCCGCTGCGACAGGGGAAGCAAGGGGATTACGTTCAAGGACATTGTGAATAGATTTCGCCAAATCAGAGAGTGTGGCACATTGCACGGCATAGCAATGTTTCATGTAGTCATTGGCAAGGCGAGGACAGCCAAGGTGGTAGAGAAAGTGGGTTGTATGGATTTCCTGGTAAATGCAGACTGTTAGGCCACAAAGGGGGGAAGGATGATAAGAATAGAGGGGTGAACGTACGGAGGATTCCAAGGACTCAATGGGAAAGCGACAGGGGTGTTGCTGACGTTGAAACGGTGACACGGAGCCAAACAAGCGAAATTTAAGTTCAATATCATCCCTTGAGGGGTCTGTCAGGTGAAACCTTTGCAAAGATAACGCTGATGACTGCTGGGAAGGCATGATGGCGGAAAGACTAAATTCGAGGTTTGAGGAGGGGTAGTGGAAGATGAGATAGGGAGGAATGGCTACATTTTGAAAGGCGGATTCGACAAAACAAAGACCGTTGTGCAGGTAAGCAATGCCCTGAGAGAACAAAACATAGTTGGCATAGTTGGGTTGTGGCATGACTGAAAGGCAAGAGCATGAGATGGAGAAACAAACTGGTATGAAAAGGAATAAAAGGGTCAGACATCAGAAAGGCATAAAAACGGAGAAGTCACGTGGGTTGCCAAGCGTCGAATCTTGGCACAAACTCGACGCGGGGGACAAGAACCCGAGCCTAAAGGCCTCGGAAATGTAAAATATGTGTTTCATTTATGCCTATTTATGCAAGTGATTGCTCGCAGAAATACGGCTTTTCTTGTCGTTACTGAACAATATATTGCAACAAAATTTGTATTAAGGCATACTACACCCAAGTGATACCTTTTCAGACGACAAAAGGCGCGTTTTGCAGCAAATGTGAGCCAAAAACCATTCCAGATCACAGCATTGTTGCCTCTGGTGTAAAACAAGCTAAAAATGCTCTTTATATTGAATTATTATGGACACTTCATACGGGGTCCAGTAGCATCAATGCAATAAATGTATTATTTCATATCGCGGGCACGCGTGCCTGGGTGTGCGTCCACTCACAATGACATTGATTATGAACACGGCACCGGCGCACGACCAGGCGCGTCGTGCGTGGGCTGCACGTGACTTCAATGGGTGGAAGTGGAACTCGGCAAACTCCGGCCCACTTCCACTTCCACTGTTCTGGTCAGGACTCACCACCTTCCACCGTCCGCCCTCATATCTTATCGATTTCAGCTCAATTTCTGTGCTCTGTTGCCTTCAAAATGATGTTCACACCTGGGAACTGTCAATTGGTGGCAACGAGCATGGAGATTTGAGTAGTTTTCAGTACAAACCCAATGCCGCCCGCCAATCGTCAAGACAGCATTGCAGAGTAATTGGATGGTCTCTGCGGCAACATCTTTGTGCTTTTCTTTGTCTCCGAATGATGTCCACACCTGGGGAGTTGGAACCCACTACCACCCCCCACAGCCCTTATGTCCAGACCTCCACCCAACACCTCGCAGCTCCCAGCAGCAGTCATACTCCAATAGATCCAACACCACTCTCATTACCAGCAACGGTACAAGCTCCACCTGGACCCTCAGAATTTGGTGACGCTCCTGACCAATATCACGGTATTGACGGTGTCAGACTTGTGGTATCACGAGTTGGGACCTACTATGTCCTTCATCTTACTCCACCCACATCTCCGGAGCAACCTCCACTCCATACTCAGCATGATCTAATCCTACCACCATGCACTGCCTTTTATCAATTGCGCTATCCCCAATTCACAACTCATAATTGTACATGGCAGCACATTCTTGATGCAGTCTCTAACCCGGTGGAGCTTTGGGCGGTATACGAGCCAGGCAGTCTAGGCGAGTACAGAGACATCAAGTCTCTATGGCAGGCATGGGACGAAGGTACATTTGTGCCCAATGTTGGTCATAAACCAGCGCTCCGACTTATTGATTCGCGATGGGGTGATCTGAGGAACCAGAAGACAAACAAGAAAAAATTCCCTGCATGGAGACCACGGAATAATGATAATGTGAGTCCTTTCAAGTGTCGAGGCTCTGTTTTGAAGTACTAAATGAGCTTGTTTAGGCACGTGCAAAGTGGAGCAGATTCCACTTCTTCATTAAGCTTATCCAGGACCGTGTAGACGAAGGATGTAGCATTGACACTGCAGTACAGTACTTTGATTTGTTGCGCAAGGACGACTCAGTGCATGCTCTGTTCAAATCCCTCAAGCCGAAGAAGACTCCAAGGCCATCCTCTCAAGCTAACACACCAGACTTATCAGTTGCGGAGATGCAAGGCTCAAGCTCTAATAAACGGAAACGAGCCAGTTGATAATTTATATATCTCATAGCACGGAAAATATAATAAATAAATAAATTTATTTGGACTGTGACGAGATACACGGATAGAGATTATATATATAGGGCATAGGTGAATGCTACCATAGCATATAACAAAGAGCAACTGAAGGGAAATAATGGCAATAGGACCGTGATGATAATGGTGGCCGTGGTCGAGTGATGGTAGTTGCTGTTGTGGAAAATGAATAGGAAGGCAACAGCCAGTTGCAGTGAATGTTTGATGAGAGTATTGCATGGTGGAAGTTGCAAGGACGAGAGGCAGGTAGATGGGAGCACAAACATAGAGATAGTGATAGCAGAGTTAGCATTGCTGAGATGGTGGTGAGGGAGGAAATACTTACCTGACTGCTAGTCACGATTCAGTGCTGTCAATCCCTCAATTCCAATGATCATGCACATCTATGCACATATTCCTTTCAAAATGTGTTACCAAAGACCAAGATTATCTTGCGTATGACTCACAATGAACTGCGCTGCACGGCGATGTATGGTAATTGCAGCGGTAATAGCTACTCACATCCCCATGCCTCTCGTCTCTGATAGAAAAGTGATTCAAAGAGTCTGAGTCAGACTGAATGGCAACGCCTTGGGTGTGGTGTCGAGATGTTGACATTGAAACTTGATGGCGTTTTAAAAGCGGGGTTTGTGCCTGTGAGCGATTGCTCTGTGAATGCTTCAAGGGCGACAGAATCTCTGAACGACGATGAATTACAGATATTTGTGATGATGATGACTCAACCGTATGGCGCAAAGACCGAATTTCGGATACCACTGCTGCAAACGCGTTCTGAGTGGGCTTCTCTTGGAATGCCTGTTCAATGAGCAGTGACTGGTGTCGTGTATGTTCTTCTTGCTTGCAGAGAGTAGGCCAATCATGAAGAAACTTCTTGGCATCCGAGTCTTCGAGAATTTTCAAACGCTGTACGAGTGGTGACTTGGGAAAGCGATAATTGATAGCACCAATTACCTATGCCATAAAACAAATAAGAAATCATCAAAGAGAAAAATGAAGCACTTACTCTCCAGAAAAATGGACGGAGATTTTGAAGAAGAATCAAGAAATTCATCATTCCTTGATTCTTGCAACCATTTGCCCGGAGCAGTGCAAGCGTGTCCTCGCAAAATGGATACAACTTGAGCTGAAGTGAATCCGGAACAGGGACCTGGGACCATGGTACATAGTAGCTTTCTCCTACAGGAAACCCAGCAAGTGCGACTGCTGCGTGGTGTGAAGATAAGTGAAAGTCGAAATGTAGGCGAGCCACGGCGAAATATACTTACCGCTTTTGGTATTTTTGAGCTGTAAACTTCACGGCGTGTATTGCCTTGCCAGTGGCCTGTTGCATCCACTTGATCCGCGGGTACTCTTGTGGAAAAATCAATACTAAGTCGCCAAAATAATGATGTCATCAAGATTGAACATACCCCATTTCCTCAAGTTTTGAAGGCATTGTACGCCTTGCAAGATGGGTTTTTTTTGTGGAGTTGACCGTCGTGAAGTCCAGAAAAGAAGAATACATCCTTCCCAGTCCATCTCCACCCATTGGCTCATTAACATTCTTTCCGAAGACAACATGATGCTAAAGTTATAAAAATAAGCATTGCAATACACGGATAAGTAATAGAAGTTATACCATCTGCCATGTTGTACCCTCCATCCAGTTCCAATTAGAGACACAACCAATTAGATCCTTTTGATCAAACATAAAGTGAAGCAGAATGGCAAGTGCGCTAACAGAGCACATAAGGGGATCACGATGCGGCAAGGCAAAACTATACACAGGCTCAGTTTTCTTCAATTCAAAATTAGATATAGTTCTCTTAAGACAATTTGTAGAAAAAATTGACGTACTCCTGGTTGGGCTGTCTTCGTTTCATGGAACATAGCCAAGACACCAAAAACCTCACGACCTGTTGCGGATATGCGCCCATCTTGGTACGTATAATTGGGGAGTGGAAGGTTATATGGATGTATTGAAGCCAATGTCATAGAAACAACCTCATCACTTCGATTTAGAGTCGCACATTGCCATGTCCATGAAAAATGAGCCTTAATAATTGACGGTACTATATAGATAATTTATCAGACTATGGATAATAAATAAATAATAGAAATACAACATACACTGGGTGAGCTTTGTGAGTATTGCCTCCGTGATTTCATCAAACTGTTCAGGGCGGAGTTGCGAGTCTAAAATAGTACCCTGCGTGATGTCAAAATCGGCACTTCTAATTTCAATAGCAATTAATCATTGCTTGTAATATATATTGTATAAACGTACTCAAGGCGGTAACGCTGGGCCTGAACCATCAATGCCCTGAAGAAGTCATCGGTACGTGAATTCTTTGCAGGCCGTTTCGTTATGAGACTTGGATCTGTATCTTCCTGACGCCGTCTGACCCGTCCTAACATGGTCATGATCTTTTTGAGGGATGACTAAATAGTATGTGTCTTTAGTTGGACTCATCATTAAATAGAGTATTCATATTTACCGCAGATAGTCTACTCGTGCTTGTTTTTTTAGCACCATAGGTCGTAAAGAGATTTCGTGTTGCTGCATATTTTAAATACTCGATAATGTGGACGGAATCAATTATCATATCTGGAATGATGCCGGTATCAAGTGCCGTTGTCACCCAAGCCTTAGAATGTTCAATTAGATCATATTTTGAACGCATATTAATATAATTTCACACCTTCCACTGCTTTAAGACCGACATCTCTGTCTGACGACCACCTTTCCTTCGGGTCTCAAGAATGAAGTTATCGGCCCATATGATTGCAGCATGGGTAGTGGAGTTATCCACTACCTCGAGCTCTGTAGCATTGGCAAGCTCGGCTGCCACTTCTGCCTCTTCATCACTCTCCTCCCCATCGTGATTTTCGACACTCTCAAGACCTTGATCAAAATAACCAACCAAGCTCTCGGATTCTTGAAGAACCTCGGTTACGAAGGTGACATTCAGGGTCTCATCTGACTGGGAAGATGGAATGTTTGTAATTGCGGGTATTGCTGTGCTGTCCAGCCTGTCCTGAACAGACGCTGGGGGAAATATACTACTAGAAGTGCTAATGATGCATTAGGAGCCAATTTGATTGAGTGAGATAGGCCGTAGTGCATGGCAAACTTACCTCACTCCGGGCACTTGGGAAGTTTGATCATCAAGAAGTAGGCGCTGTGTGAGCTCGGCTTTATTCCCTCCAACCTTCAAGTTGCGCTCCCGGCACAATTTCTTGAGAGCAGTGTGCTGGAGTTTATTGCTGGACAATAATCAATCATTGCAACACTATTTTGAGAGAATATGAGCGCACTAATTGTTTGATTGGGTTTCCTGGGTTGTAATCCTAGACTCGGGTATCACTTGCGATTCATGAGTGGGGCTAAATTTAAATCGGCTGATGAACCAGCTCACCTTCCGAATTGAGAGAGTTCTGCGCAGTTTGACGACTTGTCGTTGACAGGTGGAGAAGAACAGGGTCAATTACTGGTTCGTTCATGTTGAATTTGCAGCGAGATACAACTCATTCAGAGAAGAATAGAATACACAGAAAACATGAATTTATTGTGTTGTATTTTAAAAATTTCGCCTGGACCACTCCTTATTTGGGACTTCACCTAAGGTTTTCCTAGGTCACGGACAAGTCACAAAATAGTTGTGAATCGCGCGCGGCGTCACAGTTTACAAATTGTGAATCGCCGCGTCGGACTTGTACTAGGGTTTGTAGATCTTTGACGATAGCCCTCTTGTCGATGATTAACCTGGCCTACCTTGCACACAAGAACAAGATAAAGAAACAGATGAAACACGAATTGCTTTCCCCTTTTGTATCGGAGGCGGGTGAGTGCGACGACGAGAGGGCATGGAATGAGTTGGGCGATCGTCACCCGGATTTTGTTTACGTTTTGTAGGTGCTCCTGACGAATAATTCAGATATTGATTATGCACCCAATTTATGATTACCCCCACACAAGGGACCGTATTAATGACAGCCAAATTTGATCGTAGAAATCATACTTGCGATGTGGAAGATACCGCATCACGGTGCCACAATAGCCGATCATAATCATCGATCATCGACCAGTTCCAAGCTGCGTCCCGAGCTGACGAAGGCGATATCTCTTGGCCTCCGCACGAGTAAAGGCCACTTTTCCTGCCGACGTCGAGGGTAGACTCTTCTTCTTGTTGACCAACTCGTCCTGAAGCTGCAATACAATCGGTTTGGTTCCTCTTCCCAGGATACTCCTCATGGTATCTATTGCTGTCTCTCGATTTTCTGAGTCAAGACGGCCAGTCATGGCTTTGAGTTTAATCAAAGGGCGCCAATGGTTGTTCACGAGTTGCTCCTCTCTTTCAACTCCAATTTGTTTGTCGCGTATATCGTTCCACATCGTTGTCACGAGAGCAACCTGTTCAACAGCGCTGGGGCCCACCAGACGGTGGAAGATGTTCATGGTGTTCTGAATGCCAACATCGTGACGAATATCGGTGATACGGTGGAAGTAAATCAAGCCAGTGAGCATAATGCCTCTTCGATAACTGAATGGGACAAAATCAACGACATACAGAGAAGAGGCCAAGAGATGTTGGTATCAGTATCAAGACTTTGGTTAGCAGAACATCACCTACGTGGATTCCAACCATTTCGCAATAATATCCAATATCTCTGCGTCATTCTTGTCGGGATCATCGAAACCTGGTGTGTCAACGAGAATTAGGTTGCGCTGGGTTTCTTGAATGGGGATTTTGACGCATAATACGTCCACAGTGCCAGCGGCGAGTCGGTGTCCACGTTCACGTCCTATAAAGGATTCGATGAACTACACCGTGCCGTTTTGTCATGGATGGTGAAGTCACATCAATGGACAGAAACGGCTTACTGTTGTTTTCCCTGTTCCCGTTGGTCCCATCATGCTGGACAAGTGGCGTTAGCTTCATCGATTCACATCACAAAGCATATACACCAACACAATGACGATATCCTCAGAGCGGATGTCCGTTGACGATATTATGTCAACTGTTTGGTGAAGTTCAGTTACCAGGTTCTCGAGAACGATGGGGTCTAGTTGCCATCGGATTGCTGACGTCGGACTGCCAACTAATACACCGTCCTGCGTTGCAGGTTCAGGGGATCTAACTTTCCATGAGATGTGTATGCATTTTGTATAAGAATAACACTTACTCTGGTACATCGTCAACTGGAATGTCTTTTGCTCTTGTAAAGTGGGATAATTCTTCTGCAAGGCGTTTAAGATCCACGTTGTACTGGTCAAGTTTCTGTTCTTCTAAGTCAGTTGCTTCGCCTGCCTCGCGCAGAACTTCAATATCTTGAACTATCTGATCTCGTGCCATTGTCACAGATCTGTGTTTCGTGTTCAGCAGCTGGAAGATAAATTGCTCTATAGGGGGTAGTTCCAGACGAAATTTTTTGTTTTCCAGGTTGAACCTCGTTGAATAATCCTCGAGCTTTAGAGAGGCCGTCAAGATCTCCATGCCTGATGCCGGAGTATTATAAAATTTGTGGAGTTGTAAACCTTTTTCCATGTAACTCTGAAAAAGTATTCAGTAAAATTGCCAAATGAATACATATCACATCATAAAGCAGACCTTCCAATGAGACGTCAATACTTCACATTTCTTCTCCGCTTGCAAAATTGACTTCTCTGCGGTTTCCGTCGATCTCCCTTCCTTGTGTCCCACCTCATCCCATGTTGTAGTTACGAGGCACGCCCGACCCGCTAAACCCTCTCCACACAGATGCATAAAAATCTCCCAGCATTCCTTGTCACCACCCCTTGGAGTGTAACTGATGCGGTCAAAATAAAACAATGCATGGACACGAAGAATCTTGCTAAAAAGGCTAGCGTTTAATACCCCACAATTCCGTTCAAAGAAGCACTCACTGTGCTAAGATCCACTCTCGGATAGCCTTTATCGAACCATATTCCGAAAGGGTTGAATCTCTAAACCCAGGTGTATCAACGAGGACAATACGATCTGCCCAGATGGGGTGATTCATGAGCCGATACAGCTCTATACTGTTCGTTCCTCTTTCGAGACTCCCAGTAGAGATATTAAGTTTCTCGGCCGCAAGGCGCTCGATAAACTGACCCACGTTAATTCAAGCAAATCAAAATTATAGTTCCAATCAGCTTACATTACTTTTTCCAGCTCCTGTTGGCCCAAGTAACCTACATCAAGGAGTGATGTTAAAGACGACCATTTGGTATTCTGCATATTAGATTACACTCACAGGATGACTTTATCGTGTCGTTGAGCTGTGTGTCGTTGGACTGTTTTAAGTTGCGTGGAACGAATATCGAACTGAGAAACGATTGTTACTAGTTTCATTGTGCGTCAGAACGTACGGTACTTACTGTGGCCCGGGATGACGACGGCTCTGACTGTGCGTCAGAGTTGACTGACGGTGTGGCACGGGGGGTCCATCCATGCTGCGTTTCATGAAACTTGAGATACGCAGTTTCCTTGATCAAGAACAAAGTCAAAGGCTTACAAGGAACCGCTTGAATCTGCTTTCGTAATAATTCAAATTATCATACAATGGTGATCAGAACCATAAAGGATTTGCAATGAGGCGATAGTACCTTGGAGGCATGATACGTGGTCGCGATAATGGTCTGACCAACCTCAAACTTGCTTCGCCCAAATCTTGCCCAAATCCCCACGTCAATGTGTTTTCTCGTGATCAATACCCTTTCGGTCGCAGGCTTCTTGAGCCATTTCAATTTCAACCTGTACGCCGTTCATCATAATCTCCAACTTGTTATGAACCAACGTCCCGTCAACTTCACAGATGGTTGGTGGAACCAGGAAGACTCCACATGCCAAATGTATGATGACAGAACTAGTCCAATGCATTGCTCTAGACGCAAAAGTTTGTTATCCGTCCCGCGTCCCCAGCGATGGTTAGATCACAATGGATCCCAACTTTCGCAATGTCAGATGGTTTTCCAGGAGTGCAAAGACTCAGTGTCCAGTAGTCAGACAATGCCCCTGAGATACCGACTAGCACAGAGATCTTTCCGTCGACTATTTGTCGAATGATGGGTGCATTCAGAAATTGCGTGACATCATGTGGCCCGCTATTCGCCAAACATTTCGAACTTGTCAAGGCCACTGTGATTATTTTTTGTAAAGGCACTGTCGGGAATTATTATGCCAATAAATGGTCATGCAGTGCAACAACCGTTGGTTAATCGTAAATGGAACTTTATTCAATCATTTGTAGGTATGTATGAACGCTAATTACTATGTATCAAAAATGAGGAATTAACGCTGCCCAGTTGGTTTCAGTAAGAGCACCAGGAGCAAGTTTTCGTAGTTCGATGAAGGGTAAGCAAAGTATTACAAACCGGGCGCATACATATGCTATGGCCATAAAGAACATCAAACCCATAAGCAGGCCAAGAAGGATTGAATGCACCCCATGAGGTAGCGGTATTTTATTACCTTTATCGACTGCAAGGTAGATCACCAATGAAATTGCAGGGGATACGAGGGCAATAGCACTGCCTCTCCAAAGCCACTTCTCGACACCAGACGGAAAATGGAATGGCCACGCGATGAGGTGAATCCCTCCAAAAATGATGGCGACTACCGAAACGAGCACCCATTGAGCTGACGAACTGAAGAGCTGGCGCATGCACCATCCATGCTCAGTCTTGTCTAATGGCTGCTCCTCGTACGCTCTTTTTTTTGAAGTTAAAGAGCTTTGACTTGGATCGACTCCGTGTTCAACGTATAATGTTGAGAACGGCGCAATGAACACGCCGTAGAATATTGCTGGAATGAACACAATTAGACCAATATTGTTGCGAGCCGTCCTACATGACTCTTTGAAGTGGGTCCACTTGTCGGATAAGTATGACCATGCGCTATATTCTTGCAACGGATACGGAGTTGCGGGTGCTTGAGGGTCGAATCGCTCCGGATCGTTTGTCCCTCGAACAAGGATCTGCGATCGGACATCAAAAGGCTTGTTCCACCAAAGGAGATAAACGATAAAGTTGAGGGCAGCGAATGCTAGTGTGCTGATTTCGAGTTCTGTGACGACAAGATGTTGGCCCAGTCGAGTGAAGAGCTGGATACAGAACCAGAATGTCTGAATAAGTACGATGGACTTCGTCAACCAATCTGCTTTACTGCGGTCTTCGATGACTTTTGAGGTCACAATTGATCCTTTCGGCCATTCGATCTGATTTTGCTCTTGGAGTTCTAGCATTTTCTCGTATGTCAACGTTTCGCGATTGCCAGTTTTGGAATAGTAACAGAAGCCACCCATTATCACGAAGAACCCATGAGTGCGAGTCCAGCCATCGTCTGTGACGGGCAACATTGTAAGATAAGGATATTGGTCCCAAAAAAACGGACTTCACCTTTATGCTTCGTCGCAATGTAACTCGCAAGGACAAATTGTCGTAAAGCCCAGCACACCACCATCTCTGGCACAATGATCATAGAGAGCATCAAGCCCGCTCTCCTCCATACGACTACACAAGGCGTCTCGCGGTCCTGTGCAATGTTCGGATGAATAGCAACCCAAGTGCATGCGAAGAGAGTGGCTAAGCAGCTCCAGATGACCTTCCAGAGGGATCTTTGGCAAGTTGGCTCAGCATCTCCTACGTCGATGAGGGTGTTAAGGCAGGAATGCATGTTTTAGGTGAGGATCCAACATTGCCGCCTGTTTTTAACGGCTAAAAATATACATGCTTCGTGCAGTGAAGCTTTCTTACTTATTTCACACTGTCACCTGCAAGTCATAACAAGTGGCATGCGCGGGATCAACGATGGCTCATTATTTCCCAGGTTCATGTCTTTCAAATTTCGGATTGTTCTCTAAAAAAAGGCACTGAAGTCTTATGAAGATGGTCGCTTAATTTTGGAATGCCCTCACATATTTACACACGGCACGGTTCTTGTAAATTCTATCCTTCGTGAAGTTCGCTTATAAGGGATCGCATGGCTTCTGATCGAGGTTCAAATCGAACTTTGAACTCGTTTGGAATTCTGACAAGTCGCAGTATCATTATCAATCAGGGTACATAAGGACCAAACGGTATTGCGCACCTCAGCAAGCCGGTTTGGAACGAGTGACTAGGACCTCCGGTTTCGTCAACACGACGGAAATTGAAAGCTGCTATCAGCGATGATAGAATAACCCAGATAGACGCTTCAGCCACAAAACGGCCAGGGCAAACACTAGAGGGGATGTAAGGTCACCGTCGACCATATCCAAAGATCGCAGCGGATGGTTCCAATACAGATTTATCAATAGATTTCCGTCGGCTGTTAGATAACGGTCCGGTTTGAAGAGGTGGGCATCTTGAAATATTTGTTCGTTGTGTAGGATTCCCCTGCAGGCTAGTGAGTAAAACATGTTAAAGCGTTGCAAGTAGAAAACGTACAATGAATTTCCAAGCACAATTGAACCTTTGGGGATTCTATATTCTTTGTAGGTCAGATCGTCTGTCGAAACATGAGGAAGTCCTAATGAATGAGTAGTGGGTTAGGATGACATCAGTCAATATTGTTACGTACGTACCCAGTGGAGTGGGGCTTTTCCATCTCTGCATCTCAAGAATAAGGGACTTCGTGAAAGGCAGCACCCTTTCGTCATCAAACGTTGGTAGGATCCCAAAGCCGAGCACCTCGTTCATTTCCTTCTGTGCTCGTTTCACAGCTTCAGGGTGATTGAGTAGAATATGAATGCACGTGGAGAGAACCGCAATAACCTGGTCACGCCTTCAATGGGTATCAGTATATTATGTACGTATGAAGCAAATCATGTCAGTGCATTGTCACCGACCGTTTCTCCTGCAGCTAGAGCATCGGCCGCACAATCAGAACACAGTTGACGATAAAAAAAGTATGCCACAAAAAACAGACCTGCATAAATGGATCCTGCCACATGGTTGATATCTTCTTCCTGCTTTGGAATGTCCTTGGATGGGTCGATATTATTAAGACAAAAGGACGTAAACGACGGCGCCGCGATTCCTGATGACTGAGGGATAATGACATGAGTGAATTTGTTCTTCGTAATAGGATCCTATTTCCTCACTCTGTCAGTCTTAACCTCCCCAAATGTTGCGTCAAACATTTGCTGGCGGAGATTATTCCACAACTTGGCTTTGCGTTTGAATGATGCCCCAGTTGCCCAGCTAGGCAGATATCGGAGAATTGGTATTACATCTACCAAGAAGGTGCCACCTGTGCTAAGCAACTGTACCAGAGGGTCAATTGCATTCTGCGATAGATGGGCGTCGTGTTGGGTTCTGGAAACTTGCTGGAACCCGTAGGTTATGGATACGGAAATTTCACCTGCAATACTGCGTCATCGATAATCAATGTCAAACCTAGTATGATGCCCAAATCAACGAACAGTACATACTCGCGAACTTGCTCGACCACAGATGCACCGCCTGAGTCCGAGTTGACCAACAATCGCTTCAGAAAACGTTGACTGGCTTGGCTTTGGTGTGGTCGCAAACGTTGCGCCCCAATGGCATTCATTTCTTGATGAAAGATCTTACGATGCTCACGCCTACACGTTATATAAAGCGTTTAGAAACCGTGTAATATCTGGGTGAAATCATTGCCTACCATTTTTCTCCTAACATAAGAAAAAAGGTTGAGTATTTATACAGGGAATGTAAGGGATGAAATCTACCATAGTCGGTGAATTGAAAGGCTGTATCCATCCTATAAGCTCTCGAACCATCAGCATGCGAGGCCTTTTTGAACGTTGAGCATTTGAGGTTGGTTCATGGAGTAATTACTATGCATACTTACCGACCAGAGCACACCGCCGAATTACGGTCAAAAACGGACGTGGTACCTTCAAAAATGATAATACTCGTTCCAGCTGCACTGAGGTATAGTATGTCTGCATGTATTCCACCGAGCTTAAAACGCAGGAAACATTGAAGAGTTATAAGGTCCTTGACGTCCTAAATACCATGTCATATCATGATACCAAGCACTTTGTGGTGCTTAGCAGCCTCGGCATCGTTTGTCCGTTCCTCTCGAGCTTGTAGAATCAAATCGAGCCATATTAATAGAGTTCGAAAGACAAAATAAAATGTTTGATTTTGGATCAGGTGTTGAGCAGTACGATGGTTTCCGATGAGAAGCACTAGGTTCGTTGAACAAAATTGGACGCGTATATGTGGTCTTGTTTGGTTTTGGCATCCACAGACTACCCATTCAGGAAATAATTTCCTCATTTGGATCAGCTTTGAAGCAGCGCTCATTTGCCAGTTCGTCTTGTCCATCAAAATAGTTGAGGACTTATGTCTATATAATAGCAAGTATTAAAGTAAATATGTAAAGCAAGTCATAGTGAAGAAGTTCAACCTTTTTTTTCACTAGCTCGATGTACCGTACAACACACGTAAAGCTATGGTGACGTATCTAAGACGTGATGTCGGGGTGAAATCTCCACGACTCGGACAAGTTGGAGACAAAGTATTGGAACATATACGTCAGATTTGCCTCATCTGTGCCACATTTTCAGCCAGGCTCTAAGACACACCTATAAAGCCTTCTCGTGCAACATTAGTCCTTCCCATTCAACCTCTCACCTATCTTCGCCATAAACAATGTCTGAAATTCGTAAGCTCATAAATCATCTTTATCCAAAATCCATGACTTATCCGCAAATAATCAGGTACACGTAGCGGAAAGGTCGTCCCCTGTGATCCTGGAGATGATGCGTACGACGAGAGAGATCTTCAATACGAGAACCCAAATATCGGGTCTATCGCAGACGACGACATGGAAAAGTCGATCTCTAGTGGCGGTAAAAATTACCGGGACCCAATTCCCAACGATGATCTTATTCGCCAGGATGAACAAAATCTGAGTGAGTGTGTTTAGATCCATTTTTGCTTTCCTGCGTAATAATTCACGAGCATCTGATATCTTTCAGACGACCTCATGGAACGAGATATTCACAAGGCTGACGATACGAACATAGCCCGTGGATATAAGGCTACTTTGAAAAGTGAGTCGCGCTTTCATCGTACTTGGGGAAAGGGAATATTAACGGTTAACAGACCCCAGGGTATCAGACGAAGCCAAAGCGAATGCTCAACGTGAGCTAGAGGAAAGGGGGTTGATGTAATTGGGGCAGAGAAGAGGGTACTTGTAGTACTCGCTGTCCGAAGCGGCTTCCAGTTGCAAAGCGTCACGGTAGAGCTTTAATCTGTAATATTATGAACATCGTATGTTTCATTCGATCCCAAGGTGTGAGCGTAGCGAGTTAATTGCAGCAAAGTTGCGTACAAAATTTATTGGCAGATAGATTATTCATCGAAGTAAGGTTGCGTCTGGGTTAGTCTACTGGAGGACCTGATGGGTTTTTCAAAGAGGGCACACGCCAGTAGTCCCCTGATGGCAGCTATGACCGCGCGTGTTAGAGTAAAGCTCAAAAAAGAGTAAAATTGAATTGATACTTACGTGCCCGTGGCAGAACCACTGTCACTGAGAGAAGATATGAAAGGACCACAGCATCTCCAACCTTTTGGGCCTGAATACAAGAATGAGTATTAGGTTGATGTGCGGGACAGGAGGTCACTTACACGTAAGATTCTGGGGAACAACGGTATTAGTTCTGGTCAGTTTAAACATCAAGTCAAGGATCGGCGTACGGATGTTCCACCACCTGTTGGCGAGAAGGGTATGAGCAACATTCTAAAAGGGTTGTGGTGACAAAATGCGACGTACAATTGAAAATGGGAGTTCCGACGGTGGTTGAGATAGATGCTGGTTGTCCAATAACAGGGGCTGAGGACACTGAAGCAACCAGAGTCAGAGTGGTGATGATAGAGGCGAGGTAGAACTGCATGATGACTGAGATGCAAGCGTTATTGTATAGTCGAAACTTGAAGTGCGTTATAAGGACCTCGCAGACCTAAAAATAACGATTTGTACCCCTGTAGATGTCCCCTTTTGTAGATCAGGATGCAAAAGTGCTAGTCACGGAGACCGTATATAATTCCAAGGCGGCATGAGAAATCTAAGCATCATCCTTGCAAGACGGAATGGACAAAAAAGACGAAAATAACCGACTCCAAAGATGCCGCACTAAAATTAACTCGATGAAACCGGTGGATCTCTGAGAATGAGTTTGACAACGTACCCAGCGTCCGGATAGTCCCAGATCTAGAGTGGTGCCTGGATTTTTATAGGCTTCATTATGCAGAACGAGTTTTAGACCACAGATTTCATGGTCCATCCGCAAATAACATGGGCGATCTCCGGACTGTATGTACCTTTCCACCGTGTCATATGTCATGGTCGTCAAGTCCGGATGAATTATGATGGAATCCCTGGCTGTGTTACTTACCCTGCGAGCACAGTTCTGCTGCAACCTCAGATTCATTGTAGCTGACCAGTCATATTTAAGTAGCCGTAATGAGACCATTCGGGTCCAAGGAGATGGTAAGCCATAGATATATCCAGAGTTTGGTAAAGCAGGAGTTATCATGATATCGAGAAAAAACAACGAACACCAGGCAGCTTCAGTTATAATTACAAAGCCTAACGCGAAAGTCCCTCGGCAGTAGATCATGAGCATATCGCCGGTAATTTGTACAGTTTAAAACGCCCAGATTTCAATATTCACAACTGTCAGATAACTAAAGAAGGATGGCAAAGCACAAGAAGGAAGAAAAAAAAACAGAAAAGAACTTGAAAATGGCCAAGAAATGGCGATGGCATGGTGGTCCATTGGTGGACACCAATAATATTGCTAATATTCCCACGGGAAATCACCGTCACGTGTTAGACGCGTCTGTTGAACGGGCTGGAATTTGGTTCGGGTTCAACGTTACCAACGACCACGACCTCCTCAAGCTCATCGTCATCGATAACGACGAGGGCAATATGTCTCGCTTACCACGTCTTCGTAGCTCCTCTCCTGATAGGACTCTTCACGACCGCGACGCAGGACCTTCCCTGCCATCCAGGACAATCAATCACATAACCACCAGAGGCTCTCTCAAACGAAAAGCCATACCTGAGGAAGATGAAGATGATCAAGGACCATCTCAACCACGCAAGGTTGCTGCCGTTGGGAGCAGTAAACCTAATCGCCCTCTGCTGCCATCGCGGACTGCGACTAACCTTGGAGCATCAACAAGATCTGGCGTTCCCAAACCTACATCTAAACCACCACCGAAGCTAGCTCGGGGAACAAGCGCACCTCCAAGCAATGCTAAACCACTTTCAAGGTCAACAATAGGAACAAGGGCCGCAGCGAACCGTGTAGTATCTGGTTCAAAGGCCATAGGGAACGGCCCCCGAACGGCAGAGGACAAAAGGTTTCATGAACTTCAAAGCCAACTATCAACCATCGAAGCTGCCAGGGCAGCAGATGCTGCACGTTTGGCTGCCGATATGGAAGCTGAACGTGCCAAGGTGGCGGAACTACAGTCCAACCATCTGACATTGTCACGGGAGTTGGCCGATGCTAAATCGCAGGAGATTGTTCAGAGGCGGGAGCTTGTACACTTCTCTGACGAGATTGAGAGCATGAGGAAGACGCATGCTAGGGAAGTTATGGATTTGGAGTTGGATATCAAGAAGCGCGACCGGGAGATTCGGGAACTGAAGGAGGATTTGCGCGAGTGCAGGAGCGACCTTGACCGAGAGAGGGACACAGTCACCGCCCTCAAAAATACACTTTCTCAGCAGTCCACAACACAATTGACGTTATCGACACAAAACCAAGCTCTGGAAGCTAGGTCGCAAGCATTGCAGTCTCAACTTGACGCACATACGAGAACTATTTCAGAGCTGATGCTAAAGTTGGAGACCGCCGACAAAGAAGTGGAGGACATGAAGAAGGAGAAGATGGAAAGTGAACTTATCCGGCGCAAGCTTCACAACATGGTTCAGGAACTCAAGGGAAATATCCGAGTCTTTTGTCGCGTACGACCTGTTCTTCCGTCCGATCTGGCAACATATGGCAGCACGTTGTCTTCTGGCTCGTCACCCGGCACCAGTAGTGGGGCAGACCTTGAGAAGGCAAAGGAGGAGCTGCAAGCCAGCTTTTTCTTCCCTGATTCTCGTGACCATAAAGAAATTGTTGTTGCCTCATCTTCCAGCAGTGCGACGGGACAGGAGAGAAAGGAAGTCTATAACTTTGGATTTGATAGGGTGCGTTTGGCTCCTTGGCAATCATCGTCTCTTAGATTCTAACGGTCTGACAGGTATTTGAACCTCAATCGACACAACTTGAAGTTTTCGAAGAGATCTCTCAGTTGGCGCAGAGTTGCATTGATGGTTACAACGTCTGTATCTTTGCCTATGGCCAGACTGGCTCTGGAAAATCCTTCACTATGGAGGGCGGCTTGGTATGTCAATGCAATTGTCATAGTACGAGACGTGTATCTTAATCCATTCTCTGATCCACAGACCGACACAACGATGGGAATGATTCCTCGCGCTGTCGAACAGGTGTTCAAGGGCGCGGCTGATATGAAAAGTAGAGGATGGGAATATAAGATGGAGGGCCAGTTTTTGGAAATCGTGAGTTCTTTCTTACGCTCAGGGTGCTCTCTTGTTGACAGGGTTGTTTCCCTTATAAGTACAATGAAACAATCAACGACTTACTTGGTAAAGGAGAGTTCGATAAAAAGAAGCATGAGATTAAACATGACCTCAAGACCATGTCTACTCGTGTTACGGATGTTGAAGTCGTTCCCCTATCATCGCCCTCGCAAGTCAAATCGCTTTTGTCCATTGCCCATTCTCGACGTTCAGTGGCTGCCACTTTGATGAACGAGCGCTCATCTCGCTCTCATTCTGTGTTTACATTGCGCATTAGCGGCGTCAATGTCGGATTTGATGGATGTGCTGGTACCGGCGAGAAGTGCGAAGGAAGTCTCAACCTCGTCGACTTGGCAGGCAGCGAACGGCTGAACGTTAGTTTCGGAAATGGCGTGGAGAAGGAGCGAGTTCGGGAGACTCAAAGCATCAACAAGAGTTTGAGTGCCCTTGGGGATGTTATCGCGGCATTGGGCGAGAAGGGAGAAAAGGGAGACAAGCACATTCCCTACAGGAACTCTAAGGTCGGCTATCTACTCTTTCTCATTCGTGTAATGAGCAATGACTGACGTGTTGAAACTCCTTACAGTTGACTTACCTACTCCAAAATTCTCTCAGTGGCAATTCCAAGACCCTGGTATGTTGCTGTGGCTATTTCTCATACCCCTCCACTAACATATGGGATGTTACCAGATGATCCTCAATCTTTCGCCCCTGGCTGCCCATCTTCAGGAATCTCTGACGTCCCTGCGATTTGCTACCAAGGTACGAACCCCGCTTTTTTTCCCGTTCTTTCTCCAGAATTTCATAACGCAATCAAATTTCACAGGTCAACAATACGACAATTGGAACCGCAAGGAAACACGCCAAACTTTCATAAACCTATTTTTTCTGATCATAATCATAATTTTATTTCCCCCTTGTTCGTCGTCTTTTGTGTTGTCCCTGTTGGTTGGCTTCGATTCGGTCGCAGCTCAGGTCCGACATAATTTTGGTAACCTACGTGTACATTGTTCTTTTTTTCCCTCTCTCACAGCGCATTGAAATAAACTTGCACTTATTTATTTTTCTTGACTACATCTGTTATCGTGACGGCTTCTCCCCCTTTTTAGGCATCTCCATGAATAATCGTTAAGGTTGGAAATTCTGATGAACTTCACTGTATCCGCAATCCCGTACGTCTAGGAGACCAAACATTTCTAGGATCCCGGTCGCCCCACCCCCTTGGCGATCCTGCGTCGGATTTTACATGGCTTGCCAAATGCCATACAATTAGTTTCTTTTGACAGCCTGGAATGCGATTTGATTCGGCCACTCGACGACTTCTTGTAGGGTATTTAAACAGTATATTGACGAGTTTGAATCATAGGTTTCTCATCGTAGTTGAAGATGTGGTCCTCCCAAAAACTCCTCGTTACCTCCACTGTCGCTTTCTTTTCGCTCGTTGGAGCTTCTCCCAATCCGGTACCTCAAGGTGGCCTGACGTTACGATGTATGTCATGTAATTTTATCTCTGCACTCAAAGCAGCCAACTGATTTCGCTTTGATGCAGGTGCTGATGGAATTGTAAGTCCTTCGCTCACATATTACCTATCTATATCACTAACTTTGGGTTGTTCTCCTTTTCGTGTAGCATAATTGTATGTCGCGTTCATTCTTTCCAACCTATTGAATATGCGTACTAAAGATATCCACAGGCCCTCCTCGCTTCACGTGTTGCGGCCCAATTACCGAAGAAGGCGGAGTGTACGTTTATCACTACAAACTACTTCTTACCACAACTCTCACTGTGATTTTGATGCAGATGTCGTCTCCTCCTTCCGAACCAAGTGTGCATCTTTTAAATGAAGCCTGAAAATGAGAGCGGTCGATGTAGCTCGTAGCATTGCCAAATAATGACCCCCTATTCAGCAACACGACGTTTGTTTAAGAAGATGTTGAAAATGACAGATACCCCTATGCTCGGCATCCGACGTTATCTGATCTGAATTCTGAGAAAGCGGAACATCCAAAGTCTGCTCAATACCACTTCCATTAAGTGCTCTTCTCCCATGCCTGTTACGTTTAACGTGTCCCCGACAAAACCTAACGCCAAACCACCCAACGATGAGCTTCAGTCTCATAATCAGATTCTCGACACAGTCTGGGGACAACGTACGAGGGGCAAATATCAGGAACTCCTGCAGAGCACATTCAGCGCCGGATCACATCAGATGTTTGATATAAACATTCAAACTCCCAACGGATTCATCGACACTGTGATTGATGCTTATAACAGTCATCATAATCTTGTGATAAGGTGCGGTTTTAAAGTTTTTGTGATCTTTGCTACAGGGACTCAAAATGACTGTTATAAAGACCCGATGACGTTTGGATATCCATTCTCTCTCAGTTTAATTTCTAGTATGTCGATTTCATTTCAATATGATGCGATTTTGGCATTTATGAGGATTCTGGACGTCCAGTGTTAATGCTCACGGTGAAGAGCTTCGGTCCAAGTTTGTGGCACACGAAGGCAAGAAGACCCTGGTCGTAAAAGAAGTGGGCACGAGATACTCCGTTGATTTTGGAAAACTAGCCCATGCATTCACGCAGGCAATTCAGGAGAACGTATGGCCATTTAACTCTGTTACATTTGTTCCAACCCGATTTTTCAACTCTCTTATAGGTTGTAGACCCGGATCTACAAAGCTGGATTCTCCCCAACTTTTCGACGACTGATTTTAATGACACCGTTGTCTGTTCAATGATGATGATGTCAACCTTGAAGACGTGAGTGTTCAATTTGTTCTCTAGTCCGCATATCCTTGATAAACGACTTGAATTGTAGATATTTCAACTACTTCATCGACCTGAAGTGCGGTATACCGAGTATCACGCTTCAGGGGACTAAAGAGGACTGGCAAAAGTTGCTTGACCGAGTCGAAAAGTTCGAGTCCTTTGGCGACGAGCCTGCGGCATGGGCATCCCTCCTTCGCTCTGTCCTTACACCATTTGTCGACGCTTTCGACGGAAACTTTCATCCCGAGTTTTGGCCCAAAATTTGTCACCATGTTGATTACGGTTCGGGGTCACCTCGTCTATCAGGATGGATTACGAACTTTTGTGTATGGAACAATGAAGGGAAGTGGATGGGCCCTCGACTACCTCTTGCTGAACCTGGCTGGCGCTGGGATAACTCTGAATACACTCGACACACAGTATCCACCGACAGACTTCCTCCTGCAATCTGCGAAGTTGACGTGAAGCTCGATGATAACGGACAGTTATTCGACTGCATTATGGTAGCGGGACATGTGGGGAGCAAAACTACTGGTGTATCGAGAGATACACTGGAGCTGGTTCCTGCTTGGTTCATGGCTATAAAAAATCCGACCACGTCTCGAGAATTTGTTTAGAAATAATGAATGGTTATTGGGTTGAGCTCGTACGTACTTATGTAGTAACCGTACTGGGGGCACTTTGGCCGCCCCCACTGAAGGCAGTTATTGCAAATTTTGCTATCTGTTTCAGATATGTAATACACATTTTCCTCAACCATCCTCGACTTGAGAAAGTCGTGATGGGGGTGACTACACGCACGTGTTTAAATTCAAGGAGGCTATAAGTTAGTATAACAAGGCTACAGCAATTACCTACATCATGAGCACTCCTTTCTTTTGATCAATTCAAAAACATATCCTAGCAATACTGTTTCTGAGAAAATTCTCCTAATACTAGTCGTACCGATCCCCCACAGCACTTATGTTGTCTAATTTGAAGCGCAAAATCAAAAAGCGCTTTAAATTGGCCCGTCACAGCGACAGTGTTGACTCGGTTCAACCTCCCGCGGCCGTCAGCCGCTCACCGCCTCAATTGCCTGTTACTTTCAACGTGTCTCCGACGACGCCTAACGCCAAGCCACCCAATGATGGGATTACATCCCATGAACAGATTCTTAATACCGTCTGGGGCGAACGTACGAATGGCAAATATCAGGAACTCTTACAGAGCACCTTCAGCGCTGGGTCCCCTGAGCAGTTTTCCGATATCAACGTCGAAGCCCCCAATGGATTCATCGACAGTGTCATTGACGCTTACAATAATCATCACAATCTTGTAATAAGGTACAGTACCATAAACGTTGCCGCATGAACTAAGGTTGATCGTTTCGAAGACCAGATGATATTTGGATATCCATTCTTTCTCAGTTCAACTTCTAGTGAGTTGTGCTAACTTAGAGCAAATTTGAAGCGCTCTGTCTAATTAAGGACTTTGCGATTTCAAGTGTCAATGCACATGGTGAAGAGCTCCGGTCCAAGTTCGTGGCACATGGAGGCAAGAAGACCCTTGTTGTCCAAGCTGCGGGCACCAGATATGCCGTTGATTTTGGACAACTGGCCCATACATTCACTGACGCAATTCAACAGAATGTATGTACGTCCATTTTACTTCATAACTCCTGCTCCAAGGCGCTGATTTGCTTACAGGTTTTAGACCCAGAACTGCAGAAGTGGATCCTTCCTGACTTCTCGACCACGACCTCTAATGACACTGTTGTGTATTCGATGATGATGATGTCGACCTTGAAAACGTGAGCGGCTTGGTATTTCCATTTAATTCTTAACTAACGTGAAATCATTATATTCTATTAGTTATTTCGATTACTACATCTGCCTGACGTGTGGCATACCGAATGTCACGCTTATGGGGACTAAGGAGGATTGGCAGAAATTGCTCAACCGCATCGACAAGTTCGCATCATTTGGAGATGAGCCTGCTGCATGGGAGTCCCTCCTTCGCTCCGTCCTTACACCGTTTGTCGACGCCTTTGATGGAAACTTTCATCCAGAGTTTTGGCCCAAGATTTGTCATTACGAGGATTTTGGGTCCGGGTCACCTTTTCTTTCGGGGTGGATCACCAATTTTTGCGTGTGGGACAAGGAGGGGAAGTGGATTGGTCCTCGTCTGCCTTTGGCGGAGCCTGGGTGGAGCTCTGAGTCTCAATCTGCTCGACATTCTGTCCCCACGGACAGTCTACCCCCTGCAATTTGTGAAGTCGACGTGAAACTCAACGATAACGGAGAACTCTTCGACTGCATTATGGTGGCGGGACATGTGGGGAGCAAAACAATCGGTGCAGCAAGGGATACCCTGGAGCTGGTTCCTGCTTGGTTCATGGCCATTAAAAATGATAGTTAATGTTACAGATAACAAATACTCGATTACTACATTCGCGCGCATTAACTTCAGCTCTTTTATGCTGTCTAACTGTTCCGCTACTGGTGTGTCAATTTTGGGTGTTGAGTGAAATGGTGTTTGTCGTAGGTCGTTTGTAACTGACGAATCAGCACGCATAGCTTGGATCAAGAATTGTGCAGCTAAATAGATATTTGAGTCGGTCATCCTCAAGTAACACGAACCCCAGTCCTTTCGACGGAGTCTTTCACTTACTAGTTGCTCGCGAAACCGTGGCAGCACCTCCAACCTGATCCTTTAGGTCCTGTATAATCGCATTTAAGATTGAATACCAGTGAAGCGTATTTTCTTTACTCACCACAATCCTGATAATCACAAGGTTGGATATAAATGTCAACGGCCCAGTATCTAAGTTGCATGCCAGTGGTCAACTTACTCTATCAACGCTGCCTGAATAGTTTATAATGTCAGCCATCGAGCTCCAGCAGTGATTATTAGCTCGTTGTACTTACATGGCTCTGGATCAGGTGCGGCAGTGGGCTGGGGACTGGCGAGGGCTCCCAGCAAGAGTGAAGCAACGATCACGGAAAGAAAGGTGGACTTCAAGAACATGACAATAGATGGGTCTGGTGGGCGGTTTGAAGTGATAATATAGACTGAATAAGGCCTTTTATATATGACCCAGAGTCGATTGATCTTTTCGGTGTTTCATTCCGTCCGCAAAGCTCTGAGAACGGTGGATGAATTAGCACTGGTTCCAGCTGTTTGCAGCAAAACAGGCTCTCGTCATTCGTTTCCCACACGTCCTCCACAGATTCGCACGCCATAATCTCGAGCCCTGGATCCGTTCGAAGGAAGGCCAACGCTTTCTCGTACGATTCGAATCGTATTCCTTGGCCGTTGCATGGTATGGGAATAGAAAAAGAATCACAATATGCAAATAGGCCTGTGATAGCCTAGACAGTCCGTCCTTGTTTTTTTCTCCTGGAGCGCCGACCCTAGCGCTACTAGTAGCCTGTGACCGTCGAGCAAATATCCGAGACGTCGACTAGACTCGAGAGTCAAGGGTGTATTGATACGGATTTACAAGCCGCCGTCCGGAGATGCTGCTGGATATAAGTACCCCCTTAAGATACTCTACGGACCATCATTTTATCAGTAAATCATGCAGACCTTAGGTCTTATGCCGGTGGCTCATTGTCAATGGGACACAATTCCACCAAGTGTGCACCTGCCACTCTCTCCAAATTCAAAATGCTTCAATGCTCGGAATCTTTGAGTCTTCTGTGCTGCTCTCAATAAGCGTACGGGCCACAGCCGCCACCATAATTGAAGCAAGATCAGAAGACGATAAGGGGTTGAAATATTCCTGATCTGACGCGAACCGTGGCCGGTCCAGGTCAGTATCGGCAGCCGCATGGAAGTTGGGACTTACCCTTTTGTAGGGGGCTTCTTAGCTCTTCTAGAGTTCTTAAACGTTGAGAAAACGTTTTATGATGGAGGTCGAACCGGATCTCAAGGAAGTATCTCAAGAATGAGGGTGAAAAAGACTCATGAACAGAAAAAGACCCAATGATCCAGACGTCTAAGTCCCGCGACGATGAAATTGTTCGCCGAGTAACATTCGTGTCTCATTTCGCGCAAACACAGTAACGATTCACCGCTAGTCTCGACAAAATCCCCTCCTTGATGAGCCTAGATCAATCGCTTAAAATTACGATCTCCGAGTTTATTCTATTATGCATGTACAGCTACCGAGGTCTAGTTCTGAACTCGTATTTCCGCTAATGTAACTTCTAGCAAATGGCTCCAGGAGGAAGCTTGACGCAACTGTAATTGTGAGATTTGTCAGTGAATATGTCAAGCGCTCGGCTTCACTAGATAATCTTACATAGGCTCTGGAATGGCCTTGCAACATGACCAACCGCGTCTGCCTAGACCGTGGGTTAGTCGCCTAAATATCAGTAACATTCTCAAGAAACTCAAGTACAGTCCTAAACAGAGAAGGTGGATAATTAGCTGATGAAGCACGGGGATCTCCAGAGAGAAACTCACGTCGCTATTTCCACCTACAGAGCCACAGGTAAGTCAGAGAATAGGCAAGTCAGTGAATTAATCTTCGTAACGATAGTATCATCGTCAACGTACAAATTTGGTCACGAGCTTCCAGAGGATTTGCGAGGACAGTGACACTCGCAGCGAGTAGTAGGAAAGTGGTAGTAAGGAGCTTATACATTTTGTTGGAGGTTCGGTTGGGTGCAGTAAATCTGTAAAGGACTAGCAGATGCTGACGAACTGCACCAACTCTCGAGGTCCCTTATATACCAAAGACACCCCCGATACTTGACTAAGGAATGTTGCCCACCGCTACTCATTGGAATTTTACTTGATAGGCATCTAAACGCATATTCCCAAAAGTAATGCGATACTCAAGGAATGGAGATTGATTACGCCCGAATGATGAATCGATGAAGGCTGAAGTCGCTTATGTCCCTGGTGGGAAGAAATAGATCATGATAGCCATCAGATCTCGGCGCTCAGCGTCTCGCCTCTGTTGAGCACGCAAGTTATTTTCGGACATGGAGATGGGGCACAAACATGTGGCTTGTGATTGAATAAAGCTGGAACCTGAGTACTACCGAACAATTGTTTTCAAGTGGAGCTCTACATAATGAATGTGTTCATTGTATTAACATTACACTGGAGTCCCTGATGATTACTCTTGCCTGCTCGTTCAGGGTCGTTTCAATTTTGTTCGATTCGGTTGTAACCCGGTGCATTCTCGCGATTTTACAAACGGTACATGGATTATTTATGGTATTTATGGCCGATCAGCAAACGACGTTCAATGGCAAGCAGCTATAAGTGTTCACAATGCATGAGTGTGGAGAGATTAGCCTCCGTTGTGTGTTAACGAAGTCATTGGAAGGACGCACTATTGGTACTGTGCTGAGATTCCACAGCAGTGTAATCCCTTTGCACCTGCATTAGAATAGTATTAGTATTATGATACAGTGAACGCTGGTTTTGACGGTGAGTGTAATTTCTGTTACGCACAAACCTAAGGAAAAAAATGTTCGTCAGAACCAAGTCGCTCGTAATCGCAAAGTTAAAAACACTTACAGCATTGGGAACACCTGTCGATGAGAGAGTATGGTCAAACTGTTGTCAGCAATGATTCGGTAGTCCTCTCAAGAGCGCTATGACGTACAGCGATCTCCCTCCTGGAGGATGGTTGGACCTTGGGGCGATGGGACAGCAGCTGCAATGGCGGCGAATGTAAGAAGAGTGAAGACTGCTTTGAATTGCATAGTATCAAATTTAGTCGAATACTTCGATGCGAGTCCAATATAAGCTAGATGAGCTTGTTGAATGGTTCGAATGTGACTTCACCAAGGCTCTTTATATAGTTTCGGCTTCAAGTGTTAGCCTTATAATTCGACAGGATTGAACGCTGGATGCGAACTCCGCGTTACATTCCGCATTCAATCGGAAGCCGCTGACACTGTCCTTTAGATATGCATCTCTTGAGCCAGAGTTTCGAGACAGAAATGGTGAATAGCGGGCTCCACGCTAATCGGTGGCTGAGATACACGAAATACAGTTCACCCTGTAGAAAAGACCCGAATTAAAATTAGGACTCCCAGTGCCATTACTGGCATTAGTGTAAGCTTCTGAAGTATTATCCAGTACCAGTTGCTGAGCCGTTAAAGCCTAGTATCTTTAGTGGCATTGAAGCGTACTGCAATGTTGCTATTCAGCCCGAAATAAGCCCCATCCGGACATTACTGGGCAGGAACACAAGTTATTAGCCGCGCATAGCATTCTTCTGATGCCTTTCTGATGCCTTCTAGGATCGGAGTCCTGCCCAACGACATTTCATTATATTTTAAATATCTGTTCACGCAAAGCGTCCCTGATGAGACTTTATATACAGGTAAAGCACTACGTGGGACAGAGTTGAAAAGTCCGGCCAACATCCACATGGACGCTCGTGGTCACGGCTTCCTGCCAATTCCCAGCCATACGAATTGTTTTCAGGGTTTCCCTTGGCAGAAGGCTGTGGCAGTGCTACAAACGTGATCGAACTTTGATTTCGAATATCAGTTGCAAAAAGACAGAGCTCGAGCTGGACACATCATCAGAGCGCGAATGGGAGAAAGGCAAAGGACACCTTTCAAATACATGACTGAGATGATATAATAGAGGCATAAAGTGGATATAACCGCTTTTTGTGTTGCATCAGCCATCGTTGCTGCCACCATCTGAGCGAATAAGCTTCACACAGCAGTGAACTACCATACATCATAACCAAGAAAACAGTTCCTGGCCCAATCCCAGCTATAGGGTCAAGAGCATCTTGACTTCCGTTCATTCGACGTCCTTTTAAATTTAAAATTGTGTTAGATTTTGATGATATAGTTCGCCTGAAATGGTCACGTCAATTGCAGTCAGGTTGGTGTCCAAGGACTTTTCCTTCTGAATGAATGGTCAGGGATGTTGGGGCTTGCCGTCGTATCATTTCCCGATATAAATCTTAGTATTACGCTGATAATGCCTTGTACTGTGTGCCCTCAGTCACTTCAGCATAAGGTTTAGTGTTAACGTTTAGTGCTGAGACGCGCAAGAAACGCACCATGCCCATAAATGGTATGTGTGCGTGGTAGCGCCCATTGATGGCATTGATGGTGCCGGTCTGGATCAAGCTCTGCCGCTCGAGGTAACTGGGTATGTTTAGCTCGCATTGATGGCGGAAATCCTCAGGTTTGCGCCGCTATTAGGTAAATTTTGTATTGAATTCCACTCGTACAGTTTCTATTATAGCTTCAATACACTGGCAGATTTATAGGGTGGCAGACGTCTAAACTTCGACGATGCAGAGAAGACTTGGGGCGCGGCAACTGTAGAACAGCAGAGATAAGACCTAAGGTTAAAATAGGATGTAACAACAAATGATCTAAAACGTACAATCCGCCCAGCACGGGATCAAATGGGCCGCAGCAGTTAAAGGTTGGTGGACCTGTATACATGAGAATTCTTCGTCAGATCTCAAAAGTAACTAAGAATGAAATCATAATTTTTTACAGTCCTGTAGATCTCAATTAGTATAATAGCTCGTTGGAGAAGGGCGACTGCTCCACTTACACTTGTAACACCAACTTTGCCTATATTTTTGAAGAATACCGATGATGAGTATAGAGTAACACATTAGGAATAGTTTATGATGTACTAACATCTGGAAGTGACCTTGGCATCTGAAGCTGGCTGTGGCATAGCAGATGCTCCCATAACGAGGCTCTGAATAATGGCGAGGGCGAAGGTAAGCTTGAGCTGCATTTGTGTTTGACTGGTGATTGAGAGTGACTAATGTCTGCCCTTTGAGCTGGATGTATAGAGGCTTATATACGCATTTCCAAAATCTATTTTAAATCAAAGACTACTGGTCAACGTCGGGACTTAGCGCCTTTAGGACGAGGGCGTCCATTCAAGTTCTCATCCCCTTTAATTCCTCATAAACTAGGTCCGAGTTTCACCTTGTCAGCTAGAATCCCAATTTATTTAAGCCAAAAATAAGAACTCCATGAGCTGAAATTTTGCTTATAGCCGATGTCAGGCACCATCGCGTCAAATCCTTGACACGGCCTTGAAAGTCCTTCTCCATACGAGTCTAAGCGTACGAACTTAGCAGGGCTTTGCATCCTGCCCTTTCAGCAAAATCTTCATTTGGTTTGACGATATGATCCATTACTCAATGCCGATAGGTCGCGCAACAGTGCCAATGGATGCCCGCAAATGATAGAGACGCGATAGCGCCCATTGCTGCTGCTCCCAGTAATAGGTCTATCAGGTAAGCTTTCGGATCCGATTCACACGCAGCAATTTGCACCAGCATGGTCAATAATAATATTGACATAAACCTATTAGCGAGTCACCATCGTTACATGGTCTACATCGGTAATTTACCAGTAACTGGGTTGTAAAGCTATCATCCACCATCCTAATACAGACGCCCGGACACTTCAGGCGATCGCAGGGCATTCGCCAGCCTCTCCAGCTATGCAGCTGGTGAATGAAGAGTTTCAAATTCATAAGCCCATAAACATGCAGAATTGTCAAAAGGCTTACACTCCCATCCCATTCACGTACGGAGGGCAGCATCGATAGCCGAGGGAGCCTGAAAGGGGGCACGGTAAGCAATTGTTGTAAATTTGCCGGTACAACCCAGGCACCACTGGAGCTGCCGCGGTGACAGACATTTTACACCGTTTGGCTGGCTAATAATATCCTCCTGCATTATGAGTGGGTCAGTGAACTTAAATTGACCTGACAGTGTGTGAGAGGCTCACAAGCGACAGCGGCTTTGACGGAGGTGCTGTACCTGTTCGCATTTTGAGGTTTAAATTAGCCTATGATTTACATCCGAAAGGAGTGGTCCAGTATACTTGAGATATAGAGGGTACTTACATTGACTGTTTGCCCTACTCTCAAACATTGGACCGGCATAGGTAAAGGCAATGACAGTGGTGAGTGAGATAAGCGTAGCGGACAATTGATAAAAGTGCATTGTTATTAGTAGTGATTTGGATCCTGTATAATTATAACGTTAACAGAGAAATTTCTTAGGCTTTTATACCGCAGACAAGCATTGCGGTCAATGCTTTCAACGAAACCTGATGATGGGAATTGTTTCAGGACATTTTCGATGATGCCAGATTGCTCAAAGGCCGAGCTGAGGTATCTATCCCCTGTTTAATTTGGGTTCATAGCCATTTTATAAACATG
The DNA here is from genome assembly GCA_002938355.1 of Panaeolus cyanescens. Taxonomy (NCBI): domain Eukaryota; kingdom Fungi; phylum Basidiomycota; class Agaricomycetes; order Agaricales; genus Panaeolus; species Panaeolus cyanescens. Next base: position 32,507 of record NHTK01000902.1, read on the forward strand.
CAGCCGAACAGTGCGGAGGAACCCAGATTTTAATTGTTGTACAAGCTTGGTATGAGCAGTGAGCCAGTGAACGTTTGGACATTAGCCCGGATTTCGTGAATACGAATCAGCATATGTTAGATGAGGACAAAAATGGACCACTAACGTGACACTGTATCGCACCTCAGAAACCACACTGATTTCAGGGTTACTTGCGCAGTCAAATCCAGCGGCCATAGCCTTTAGATACATGCGTAAGGTCCTTGATATCTGCCCTCTGAATCCGTTAGGCAAATCATAATATGCAATCCGGGGCTAATTGGAATTTCAGATAGGAAGTAAGCAAGTTGCACCATACTGTTGCGTGGTTGACGCTCCAGGGAATTACAGCGATTACAGGGTATGTAGTTAACAAGGGGTAAACGAATGTCTTGGTTAAAAGAGAGTGAGTGTCCGATCAAAGAATTTACGCAAACAGGTGAGGTCGTGAGGTAATAAGGCTACAACGAGGCAAAGTCCTTGAGAAACAGAGGAGCGAGCGCAAGCATCAATGTCATGAGAGTACGTTCGCGTTTAAATCTGGTGCTTCTTGGCGAATTCGGTGAGGTAAGACATGGCCTCGGCGCGATACGTATCGAGCGTGGCGCCAGGAGCGCCGTTTTCATCAAAGCTGAGCATGACGGGTTGAGCATTGGTGTATGTTGGCCAAGGGCCAGCTGCGGTGCTAGGATCGCCCTTGTTGGAGAAGTTGATGACGAATTCTTCCATGAGACCGAGTTCAATGTCGGAGGAATGGAACTATATATTGCAAGATGTAGATCAGCAACCATTCATTCATGGTATAATTAGAAAAACAAAACACTCACGGCACCAAGAACAGATTGATTCTTCAAGATTTTGCTCACTGGGAACGCAGAATGAGTTAAATTGTTGTCAAAAAACTGTACAAGAAAAAAACACTTACAGTATGACCAAGCCTTCTGGCGTCCAGAAACAGCTTGGAGGAATGCACGGCGGGGTGCTTGGAAGACGGTGTCGCCCTGGAAAGCAGCGATGCGCTTATACTGGCCATAAATAGCGTTGTTTGCTCCGGTGTCAAAGGGTGAGCCAGCGGCGACATCATCGGGGTATACTCTCAAGATGCCATCTACTTCAGCATCAGTAGCTGCGGGTGCCCAGTTGGTCTGGATCCATGCACGGAAGTCCGCCTCAGTGCTATTTGGACGTATCAGCACCTATTTCACACACACAGTAGTTAAACGAAAAGACGTACGAGACGTTTCCTTGAGCAAGGGAGAAGTAGGTTCCCTCGTCATCGACGCTTCCGGTGACAACTGGTACTTTAGCGACACGTCCAGCGTCGAGGAGCTTCTGAGGTGCATCAGTTACCCAACGGCCGTCAACACGGGGAATCCATGCGAGAGCAAGACCCTCATGTCCGTCGAAGTTGGGTGTCCTGTCAACAGCTGCCCTGAGAGTAGCAAGGGGAGCAGTGCGGAGGCATTGGAGAGTGTCGCGGGCGGACGAGCAACCAACGTCAGCGACGAGTTGGTCGTAGTACTTTTGGCCCTTGGTGATATCACCGGCGGGAACGTGAGCACCTGATTGCATGAATGCACCGTGGAACAGACCGCCGGTATTGCCATTGTTGTGGAGCATCTGGAAGGCGATGGAGATGGCTCCAGCGGAGTGACCCCAGCTACAAGGTACGTTATTAGCAAAAAAGATGAGGAAATATAGAGGGTATATAATTCCACGTACAGAGTAACCTTCTTGTTATCACCACCAAATCTTGCAATGAACTTTTGCACCCATTGAAGGCCGACGCGTTCTTTGAAATAATAATTAGAGCGTAGATGACGACATTATAAAGAAACTCACGATCTTCGAGACCAATGTTGCCCAATTTTGCTGCTTTCACTTCTTTGCTGGCCAAGAATCCGTATGCTGTATGTGCATGGGTAAGAAGGTATTTACATGAAAAAACGAGACTGTGTACTGACCAGAGACGCGGTAGTTGAGGGAAACGAAGATAACAGGTTGACCGGCAGCAATAGAGCGCTCAACGACTCGAGTACCCATAGCATCAGCGCTAGGAAAGGATGTGTCAGATGATAGCGAAACGTTTACAGCATGAAGGCGTACTCTGCTGCATCTCCGATCTGGAATCCACCACCGTAGATCCACTAAAAAGGGATTAGATGCTTGAGGACAGAAAATGGGCACATATGGAAAACGTACCACTACAACAGGAAGCTTTGCGTTGCTTTTGGTGTTGAGAGGCGTGATAATGTTTAGGTTCAGGCCTGTCGGATTCAAGTAATGTAAACATAAAGCTGGATATGCTAAACGCTGAAAAACTCACAGTCCTCTCCCTCCTCACTAGTTGCGCGTTTCAAGTGACGCTTGACAACTTCACGGGCACCCACATTCGCAGCAGCAGAAGAGCCGAAAGCCTGCTGAGGGCATGCAAGGCCATAAGATGTCGCGTCCAAGGCACCAAAATAAGTAGTGATAGCTTGGGCATGGCGGAATCGTCTGTGTAAACGATGTCAGAGCCACTAAAATGGGAGGTTTATTTAGGGATAACTCACGGGGCCTTAGCGAATGGGATACCGAGGAATTTGGAGACGGCTCCAGAAGAGACGCCTGTTACGGTAGAAAGGCTAATGCTCGCCTTAGGAGGGGTAGTGGTAACGAGTGGAGACGCCGCAGCGCTCAAGGAGAATGCGAGGACCACAGGGAGGACTCGCATGATGAAAAAACCAAAGGAAAATAGATAGAAAAAAGGGAGAAAGACGGATAAATACCTCCCCTTCCCCAGAGCCAGATACTTATATGTGTTGAAACCATGCTGCTCTCTATCGGATTCGCTTGGTATTTCAACAAGCGAATGAGGTTGATTTCAAAAAGAAAGGTTAACGAGGTTCACGTGGCGATCTGTTGTCCGGACCGACGTGCTCAACGGTAGTAATTGGCCAATTCCAATGACGCAGATCGAAGGTTTTGCAACCTCTTGCAACCCGTTCGCAACGGTATCGCTCGCCCAGACAGCCCAAGATAATAAGTCCAGTCGCTGTATGTAGCCCAATGGCGGGAAACGGTACACAGTTAAACCATTCCACTTGCTCGATTTCTTTGAGACAGTGCATTGTGCAGCCCAGCTGGGCGCTCAGCGCTCAATGTCCACTAATCGCGGGGTATTCGACTCGGCTGCACATAAAATAAACATGAGGAAGTTCTGCGTGACTAAAGCTGGTGTAATCGCAGGAAAAAATCGATGGAAAAGGATGACTTACACATGATTCGTCTTCGTATCATCGAATAGCCAAATGGTCGGTTATCTGTTTGCAAAATAACAGATTATATATTATATCTATGCCTGTTCGTCGGGCTTCACTTCAGGAGTACCTGCCCATGGCCATGGCATCGATTTGACATCGGAAATCTCGAAAAAAAGTGGTTGAAAAATGTCAGAAAAAATATATCATAGTCCTTTATTCTGAGAGGTCAGGACCTCGTTAACAACTGGCCCAAGGCATCGTAACCTGAATATTTGTATGCCCAGCTTGGGGAAATAGGGGCAGTCGAAAAGAACATATGGTACGGTCTGGAAAAAGGAAACCAGGAGGGTGTCAGGGACCGACTATAGGCGGCCGAGGGTGGATGGCTTTGCCAAGCAGCGACAAACAAAGTTTGTCATCCGCCTGTTCCTAGCATGTCCCAGGCTTGTCCTAGCGCTCCTCCAATCTCAACGCTAGACCATCGATTGCCTGGGTTTGTATTGTAAATAACAATGCAAGCATTGCTCTCTACTGGTTCGAATGCACGAGGACAGCTGGCTTCTGGAGACTTTGAAGATTTGAATAAATTTTCTGCTGGCGATGCTCCCAAGAACGTAACTGTGCTCAGCATTGCTACGGGATCCAACCACACACTGATCTTATCCGAGTCATCAACTGACGCTGGGATACAGCGACAGCTATGGGGAGCAGGAGATGGGAGCCGTGGCCAACTAGGCCCTGGTTACAAAGAAGAACAGCTGCGGGACGGGCGCTTGGGTCAAACGCAGTTCCGGCAGATTTCGTTACCCCTAGAAGCATTGGGACTGCGTAATTACTCCCCGAAACTTATCGCTGCGACTTGGGAAACATCGTACTTGGTTCTAACTATGGATGGAACCCATGATATTATTTTATCAATGGGTTCAAATGACTTTGGCGACCTTGGAATTGGGAAGACTGGGGTTATCAAGGATCCTGGACTCCATGTTGTCTCGTTATCTCACCTCGCTTCCAGAAAGGGGATTTCTCTTGAAACCGGTACCTTTTGTGTTAAACAGGTTGCAACAGGACAGCGCCACGTAATCTTCCTGATTCATGCAGTGGATCCACACAGTCCTCCAAGAAAGCAAGAGGTACTCGTAGGATGGGGTTCTGCTCGGCACGGTCAATTAGGGCAGAATATAGTATCACCTGGTTCATCTTTGCCTCTCTATGTCCCTCTTCCAGCGCTGGTCTCACTTCCTCCGGATGCGCTTTCCCAGAACGAGACCATTGAAATGATGGCACTTGGCATACAGCATTCGCTTTTCCTCACCTCGTCAGGGCACTTAATATCCCTAGGTTCCAACAGGAAAGGTCAGCTGAATTTGGCCCTTCACCCTCCACCTGGTAGAATTTTGTCCATTGGATCCACTTGGAATGGGACCTACGCAGTCGTCGCAGAGGGCGATGAGTTGTCCTTATATTCATCTGGTAGCAATACCCATGGTCAGCTTGGGCAGGGCTACATAGGACAACAAGGTTCAGGCGTTGGTACCGTTACCTTTTCGCGTCGCTTGGATGCCCATAAATCCTCTGTCCAAATTGCATGCGGGACGGAGCATGTCCTTGCACTGGTGACTGAATACCAATCAGATGACCATTTGGATCATGAATTGTGGGTGTGGGGTTGGAATGAGCACGGAAACCTTGGGACGGGGACGACCTCAGACACATCGACTCCCATTCGCATCTGGTCGTCGACTCAGAATGGACGACCTGACCTCTTGATGAACGGTATACAATGTATTAAAGGGCTGTGGGCCGGTTCTGGTACCAGCTGGATTGCATGCCAACTCATCCAGCAGCATGGCGATGCTCACTAAAATGCCAGAATCAATTCGTACGTGCTGTATTGTCCAAATCTCGCTACTAAAATATTAACTAAGAAAATGCCGTCCGTCTGCAGAACTCGCCTCACTTCCCTTTTCCCAGCAAATCTGACACCCTTCTGAACATCGACTTCCTCTTTGGCACCTCTACCTTCTTCTCCTGCCTTGTGTCAATCTTGATGCGTTCACCGCTTTCAACATTACCGGACGTAGGTTCTATCTTCACGCGATCTACGCCTACATGGTTTGCGGCGTCCAGCGACATACTCTCTCGGCGTGAAAGGCTTGGTGGTTGCGTTGGTTTGGGCCTGGAAGGGAGCTCAACCACGGCTCCTGTGCGAACATTGGACGTCACCTCCGGCAAACCGCCGTTGGCAACCTCGAATCCCAAGTTTAACTCGGGAACACTCTCGAATTTCAGCGAAAACCCAGGAAAATTATTAGCGGCGCTCTCCACTTTTCCACTCGCTCCTGGATCTGTTACGGGTTTACTAGGATCGCGCTCGCCGCCCCCGTCAACTACGATGTTGGGAATATGAAGGGAATCCAAGTGGTACTCTGGGGTTTGGTGGACCGTTGTCACTGTACCGCTTTCTATCTCCACCTGACGCTGGCTTGAAATTGCACGCAGCTGCTCTGATGGGAGGAAAATGTTCATGCTCATCGTTCCAGGTGTTGGCCCGGGAGGGCTGGGGAGGCCGTCCAGACCGGTTACGTTCAATGCAGCGGGGGTCTGCATGATACGCAGAGGGCTCTCTGCTACGGGTTTGGTGTTGTTGAGCATGGATTTTCCAGCTGATGGGGATTCGAAGAGACGTTCATGTGCTTTGAAATCTTCGATTGTGAGGTCGTGTCCTAGGGCAGAAGGAGTTTCGGGGTATATGGAGATGGAGCGAGGGCTTAATGGGCCAAGACCTGGTGGTGTGTGGGGTATGAGAGGGAGGCCTGATGGTCCACCGGGCGAACGTTCGGATTGGAGGAGAAGAGGGGAAGTCTCGCTATGTGGGCTTGCGAACATTGTTATGGTGGAAGACATGCTGAAACTGGTGCGAGCGGTGACGGGGGTTGCCGTCACGGTGCTGATTGTGGTGGCTGACAATGAGGAAACTGGGCGGGGGTACGGTGTGATGTATTCTTGTGACGAGTTGGCAGATGAAGGGAATGGGATGAGGGATTGAGGTTCTCGTTCGGAGAATAGGGAATTGGTTGGAAGGATGGGGGTGGTGCCGAAGCTGGACCTATATTGTGTCTCACTTGACTTCTTCCGGGCGAGTTCTGAATTCGCCTCGCTCGGAGGTTCTCCTCTTCGTGCAAGGATTGTGGGTGTGGACCCGGGGCTGGCTGTGTCGTCGTCGAATGGGCTTTCCACCTGGTCGTTGTTCCTACTCGATAAATCCGTTTGGCTCCTACCCGTTCTCTTTTCCGAAGTATTTGTGGTGCTCTGCTGGCTATACATTGATGGTGTTGTAGCCATCGATATTGGACTCAATGGTGATGGATCATTCGACACTTCTCCAAGGGACGTTTGGACTTCGCCAGCCCTCGACCCAGTGGTTTGCGTTCTGTCAGGTTCGCTGGATGCGTTTTCCGTATTTCGTAACTGGATCTCCAAGGTGTTGGGCTCGTAGCTCGATTTCGACCACTGACTGGATTGGCTGTATGTTGATGGAGAGGTAGCGACGGAGATGGGACTCAGAGGCTCGCTGTTGGCTCTCTTGTCCTTCCGTTTTCGTTTCGATGTTGTGGATTGGTTGGGCGATTTGGGAAGGTTCAGATTTGCGGTGGATTCTAGGACAGCGATCAACCTCATTTCTTCGTCCTGCAAAGAAGAGGGAGGTATGTCTGGGGCGACGAGTGTCGCGGTCTCGCTGGATACGCCGGTGTTGATGCGTTCTCGAGAATCTCGTGTGCGGGTCCCGGCCGGAACGCTGTTACTTTTCGTTGGTAGTCGCGGTCTCTGGTTTCTCCTCGTAGCCTCCTTCTCGTCTTCTGATTCCTCGCTGAATATCTTTCGTTGGAATCGTACTACGGAGATCCATGATAATTAGTAAGACGGTTTAAAGTTATATTAAGTTGTGATACTTACGATTATCTTCCTTAGGGCTTGTTTTCGACGTATTGAGAACGCTATTCAGGACACCATACTCGGCATACGGTGCCCCAACCCATACAGAACCGTCCGTCATATCCCGATAATACCTTCTTCCCGTGTCAGCGTCGTACCCTGTGCAAACCATCCCCTCCGGCAACTTGTCATCTTCCTGTAAATAAACGGGGTGGAGAGAGCGATCAGCATCCCGGCGTTTACGAAACTATGTCCTGCCGCAACCACCAAGCGCATGCCCAACGCATGTTTCTACCGCTCAACGAAGACAGCTTCTCGATGCCAAGCCACCGTCTCCGCACTCATTGGACGAAAAGTAATTAATGCAAGACGTACCCCATAGTAATCTGTATATCTACCCATGAGGAATATTATCCAACTTTTAGGCCTGCGGGATAACTGTGGAACTCGAACGAGGCCTTTTCTCTCCTCTTTGGCTGGTTTCTTGGTGCTAGGAAAACAAGGCATGGTCAACTTCGGGTATATTGGCACAAAGGAGTGGGGGTTGGAAGAATGGTGATGATGATGAGTTGAGCGAGAGAAATGATGGAAAAGTCAAAGAGTATCGAGGTGTTGGTTTACATGCTACGACGGTGGGCTGCGTGTTTGGGGGAAGGTTGATGCGATACGCACCTAAATCGTAATGAGGTGCTTTTCTTTTGCCACTTTCCCACTTCAATTGGCGATGTACTCCGTCCTTACGGCTACTACGACAGTTCGGAAAGGAAGGTGAGAGGATGTTGCAGCTTTGCGGACTTCCTAGTTGTACACCCAACTACGCGATGATTTCATGGATTGTCTCGTGCTATGCCATCAGGCTGGCGAGTACTATGGAGTAAACTGTGCTTAAATTTGACCTCGTTGCGTTTCGAAACCTTGTTGGTTTAATACAGCATACATCACAGCCGGCAAATGCCTCGACAACAGACTCTACATTAATGCCATTTTGCTGGTAATGCTGGTAAAGTACTGCAATCACTTACTTATTTGATCAGCCAAATTCAAGTTAATTGAAGCATAATACCTAGGTTTCTCAAGTATTGCATGCCCAGATACTTTTGCTGGGCGTATTACCGAATGAACAGCCTGAGGACGATCGGATTCCGGATAATTGTAATATTGATGCCTCCGTTGACACCGTTTCAAGTCTATTTAGTTCGACAGATTGCACCTCGTGGGTTTACCTTCCTTTTCTGCAAACGTGCGTGTCACCCTTTGTGACGAAATTTCGAAGACATGAGGTGAGAACTTCACACACAGCTTCCATTCACTTATGAGATATGTCAGATTAGAGGCCATTTCTTGAGTTTGGTAGGAAATTATCTCAATTGAATATCTCCGACTCTCAGTTTCCCATAGCAGCTGAAATGTGGCTCGCTCTGAACCTATGTGGAGTCTCTACTTATGAATACACTACTTCAAGCGCACATTGATGGGGAATACCACTCAAACCCCCATTTCACCTTCACATATGGAAGGCCAATGACCCAGGGGCCGATCAATACCGGGAGATTGAAGCCAATAATACAACGTCATCGCACTATAAAAACTGCGAAGGTCGAGTCTTTTGTGTCGCAATCTATCCTCTAGCTAAAGATGCCCGTAACGTTCAACATCTCGAGCACTATCGAGCCTCGTGCCAAGGCCCCAAACAAGCGCTTGAAATCTCATGCCCAGATCCTCGACATGGTCTGGGGAGCGCCGGTCGAAACCGAACCGACAGGATGTAAAAGGAGTTGCTGCAAAGGCAAAGTACCTGTAGCTCCGGAGAATATAACATCTCAGCCATAGCGCCTGCATGGCAGAATGGGTTTTTCGATACCATCATTGATGCATATAGAAATCATCACAACCTTGTCCTTAGGTCCTTACGACTCTAGGCCTTTGTGGGGTTTCTTGGCAACTAACCATTTCTTTAGGCCAGACGATATCTGGATTGCGATACTGACGCAATTCAATTTTTAGTGAGAAATCTGAATGGGTTTGGGTCACGCAAATGAAAGTTCGGAATGGCCGGAATCGAGGGGTATCTGCTGGGTATACCTTGAGTTTAACCTGTTTAGATGTGTATCAGTGACAGGGGCTTGACAGCAATTGAATATTGAACACTGGATAACGACCGCCTTCAGGTACATACTTACTTGCAATGGCGGACAACCAATCGTCAAAAGGCTATGCTTCGATTTATACTCATCTAATCTGCTGACTCAATAACCTCCAACAGAAACGCATAAAGCTCGTGTATCTGTCCAACAAGCACCAATCATTTTCTGTCCTCTCCTCCCGTGAACGTCCAAGTATGAAGCTCAGCATCGCCGCTATCCTTTCCACTTTATGGCTTTCTGTCTATGCCTTGCCCGCTCCAGAGGGTAATGCTCTCGCGATGCGAAGTACGTGTCGAAGCCTCAATAATATTCAAAGGTTCGCGAAGCTCTGCTAACCTGGACATGCATCGCAAAACCGTAGGCCCCAAGCCTCCTATCAAAGTCAGCGAATTCAGTGGCAGGGAGATTTTCGACGTATGTCGTCCATTCTATGTCTTACATTGATGACCGCCGACACTAATTGCGCAGACCGCATAAATAGGAAAGAGAAGCAAAATGTACGCACAATCTCAAATTTTGTTCCCGAGCGGCGTGAACTCATTTCGCTCATTTTCGATGGGAATTTGTGAATAGGCTGCGGTGGAGGCCCAGGTTTTCCTTGAAACGTGGATGATTGAGTATGGTTAGCTAACTCCACCGATGCTAGGAGCGCCATGAGGCGCTATGTATCTCATGAATCCGGGCGGTGTAGCAGGTTTTAGGTAGATAAGCAACACATACCTTTTGAATTCATTAGAGCATTTCAATTACGTTCAAGTCCGATTTCGGGGGGTTTGATACAGTGACAATCTGGTGACAATCCTTGAATATCCTGGTCGGACACCAGTGGCTGCGACGTGCGTTCCAAGCTTTAATCACTTCCGACTGCTCCCTGAAACCAACTTATGGCGACATCGAACCAAGTCCCGTCAAGAATATATATAAATGGTAGTTATGATGTGATAATGACATCCAAAATCTAATAAAGTCCAAATACTCGAGTGTTCCATTACGACGAAGCTTGGAAAAACATAAGTACTGTATACCCATCATCAAGGTGTGCTATTGTCCAATCAGCGCCCAAAAAATATAGTATGTATGTATACTTTAAACGAGGGCAAAGCCGAGCATGGACATGAGAGCGACAAGACCGGTCTGCACGGTCAGGGAAGATGCAGCACCAGGAGTTTGTGAGGCGTTACCACCTTGAGTTGGGCTTGTAGGAGTGGGGGATGAGCTGGTGGTAGCACTGCATGACGAAATTAGTGAGATGGTTCGAGCTTCAGTAAAGGAAAAAACACGTACGTCCTCGAAGCTAGAGGGACATCGTCAATGTCGAAGTCTTGCGACTCTGCGAGAATGGCTGTGAGGCTCTGGGGATCCCGAACGAGACGGATGCGGAAGTCATCGCCGTGTGGCCATCCACCGCTGGGAGGTTCAATCTTAAGCGAACCAGTTTTGCCGTCGACGTTCGATGCGATTAATGTTGAGGATTGAGTTGACTGTGAGCATGAAAAAAGTCAGTAATGGCTCCGCGTGTTCAATCTGCCATGGATAAAAGACTCACTCGGTTGAAGAGCACAACGGCGAATGTGGCTGGGTCAGTGTCAACACGTTGCCAAGATAAACTGCGTCCAGATATATGATTAGTATTCTAATAATAATGTTGTGTATAGTAGGGTTCAACCCACCTCTGAGCGCCGTCGTTGTTCCAGTCTTGCGTGTCGCTGGGGCTGGTAATGGTGTAGGCCAAGGTAGAGGCGATGAGGGCGGAGACAACAGCGAATGCGCGCATGATGATTAGAGGGTTATACAATGTTTTCGTTCAAGGTAGGTCGTAGAAGGACACCGAAGGTCAAAAACGTGAGGAAATAAGAAAGAAAGATGAAAAATAAACTGTTGGCGTATGGGCTCATGTTTTTAAATGTTTTAGCTGACCGTCAGGGTCGCGCACTGCACTGCGCGCTCAGATTGACCCTGACGAAAGCGATGCATGTTGCATCATTGCTGTCGCGTTTCATCGACACGACGCGACGCCTCGCGACTTGACAACAGGTTTGATTACTATCTTTCCGGTTCGGCTTCCATAACCGCGTCCTGTCTATCGAATTCTATCCAGAATGCTCTACGTGCTCTGGCTCTAAACTCTTCAACTGGTGGATTGAAAGCCCAACTTTAGATTGGCAGAACACTCCCGAAAGGCTCCGACAGATATCAGGCCTATACGTCGAAACGTCATGGAAGGGAACTAGACCGCAGCGAGCAACCTTGAAGCCTGCTTTCAAAGCTTGAAACGCTGTCACGATTATGTGTTCAACTTAATCTGCGGCGATTTCAAGACGAATCCGAAGAAGCAAATGGACATCGTGTTTAGAGGGCTGAATTTTGGCGGACGCGTGTCCGTCAAGGCCGGAGAGCGCCATAGCAGCTCCACTTCGAGTCGATTAAACAAAGGCCGCTAAACTGAACGGGTTTATGTACGGAGGCTGTGTTGAATCACTCAGATTCGTGATTCGCTCATCAGCTCAACCATCGAGCTCAGCGCATGCTTGATATGATGAGCTTGAACACGACAGAAGTTATTTGGACTAATTTTACAGACAGGGAGACCTCTACGAGATATCTGTTACTACGTTATGTAAATTGAACTATGTGGCAATTAGACAGAACCATCGTTGTCTTGCGTCTCTTGCTTCACTGCCTGTATATATTGTTGCGAATCAGGTGGGCTGGTGTCGATCAATTCAAGGCGCTTCACCCGCGCTTCTGCTCTCGGCACCTCCCCAGTGGGATCATTGCCCTGCTGAAGACTTTGCTTGAGCTTCCTCCATGCCTCACTTTTCTTCCTTGTCTCCAGGGGTACTGGCTGCTTTGAAAGGTTATTCAGATGCTGCAACTTCCTGTCCAATTTGTCTTTCGCGATTGGCGCGAATCGATTTTGACGGCTATCCCTAAGCTTGCGCAACAACTCGATGATTCGAACCTTTGCCTTGGCATATCTGACGAACAGTGGGTTGCCCTTGTACATGTTGTGATGGGCTGCTGCCTGGATGTCCGCATCGGCATGTGTCTCGGAAGCAGCCCCTTCTGGACCAAGGTTCCGAGAGATGAGGTTGTCGAGTTGTTGGCTTTCATACGAGCGGGAATGATGATAGCTGTCGACTAGGTCTCGAGCAGACATTCAGAAGTCGTCCACTTGGCCTGCTGCGAGTCCAGGGTTGGAAACTTCGCGGGCATCGAGGTTATGGTTAACCGCGCGGGCGATGAGGGAGTCCAGATCCGAGGAAACTGAGAGGCCAGCAGCCCACGATGAGGAATGGAGAAAGACGCTGAAAAAAGCGAGCTTTGTGACGAGGTGCATGATGTAAAATTCGAGGTTAGACGATACACTAACAACCTGATGAGAGGGAAACACCTACTTTGGGCTGTACGAGGTCGGTGTCTGTGCCAGTGGCAGCACCGTTAAAAGGACCAGCCTAGAGCTATGAAGGGTAGAGGGAAGTTGTTAATCGAGTAGTATTCAAGTATGGGTAGACTCACAACGGGGTGTCGTTGTTCGAGTGATATGTGGGGAAGCACCTGGCTTTGGGGAAGAAAGAAGGAATACGTTGCCCATTTTAAAGGCGGTAGAACATTCGATAATGACTCTCGTTCCTTATCCTTGGCTCGGAAAGAACTGCACATGACTTTCGAAGGGTAGTATCCGCAGCACTGTGTTACGAATGTCGATGTCCTTTGCAACTATTGGGCCACAATTTTATTACCTCATCCCTCGATTCGAGGTAAATTTGGTTGATAAAATGGAATAGTTGAACATCAAAGCAGATCATACCCAAATATTTCGACTCAATGCGTTGTTCAGCATCTATCTCGATAGCAGGGGTCCATAGGCATAGGAAGCATCTGTGTCTGCGCTACCTGTTCACTGTATTGCATGATAGCATCGCCTTTTTTTACAACACCGTTCGCAACACAGGCCCTCGACGTCGCCTGAAATATTCAGTGTATACGTATGGCTTCCAACTTGAACAACTCACTATGTAAAAGTGCAAAAAAGCTTCAAGTCTAGGCTTTAGCAATGAGAGACCCGCCCCACGCCCTGCATTGGCGAGCAAACGCTAAGATTGCTTTGCATATTTTTCGAATCTTTGGCAGACCGCAGCACTTTTGATGTCGATTGTGCGAAAGCGCCAACTTTGATGACGAAGATCCCAAATAGATCCCAGTTCAGTCATTGGACAGCCACGCATTGAACATTCTGAAGAGCTCTCTAACACTGATAAGGTCAATGACACGTTATCTTATCGCCAGCTGCTTTGATGAAATGCCTTGATCATGTACGGACTCGCCTCTAAAGAAATCCACGAAGGTATTTCAAAGTGATATGAAAGAAAGTGAATTGAAATTCATGATAAAATTACAACTTGAACTACCCTTGACCTTGCCAAAGGTTTGAATAAGCGTGAAAGACCCAATAAAACGGACAAACGTCTGAATATCTTGCAGCTTAGAAGGTGGATCCCTCAGGGGGTTGGGGCAGCTTTCTGTTATTGAACGATGCCATCTCCCTATACGAATATAAGGTAAATCAAAACAAATGTGTGATAAATATACGCACTTCCTAATCTCTACAAGAATGGTCTCAATCGAGAAATTTCGGGTCCAGTGGGCGAGAACAGGGAGCTTGGTGTAATCTACTACACCATCTGTCTGACTGACAAAAGGCAGATTAACACGAGAAATGAACTGAACGTCCGGTCTGGCGTCAGGATAAGAAGGACCACAGGTAATCTTCAGACTGTAAATGCGATTTTCGTGAACAGTCTAATGTTGATCAAACGATTAAAGTAACTGGTAAGTTTACACAAGATCGCAGCTGAAAGACTAAAGACTTACATGACCTGGCCCAATGATAGTGCCATTCCAGTTGCTCATCAAGATATCGTCGCCATCCTCCAATCCATATGAGCACGAGCCATCGCCAATGCCTTTCTCGCCTTTCTCAAGCTCTTCGAGAAGACGGAAGTTTCTTGGAACTGTATTGCAAGACTTTATAAGATTATTTTGTATTTCATGATTAAAATCCATACCTTTGGCCATTAGTGGCAATGAACTGGTGAGTAGCGGAGGTCAAGAGTTATGATCAGGTCGGAGTTGTAAGCTGCGTGATCTCAAGGGGCTGCCTAAAGGGCACAGCCACCAACAGGAGCTCTTTATACCGCATAGCCATCGTGGACAGCGACGATTGTATATCCGCAGCCAAATATCGGTCAGTTCAGCCCTTGGACGTCAGTATATAATACCCTGTCCATCATCTGACATATTCTTTAGACAATAATCGACCATGTTCGGTGGTGGTACTGCGACAGAATACGATGACATTGTTGGTGCGTTCGACTCACGATTTTGCCAAGCTTCTTCTGATGTGGCCCTTCGCCTGTGTTCGTTTACAGTTAAAACAACAGACGAGAACCTTACCAGTGAGAACTGGGAGTTAATTCTGAACTTATGTGACAAGGTGGAGGATGAGGGGCAGCCAGGGTGCGTTGTTGAGTTGGATGTGAATGATATGTGTCGCGGTGCTGATTTACGTGGAATATAGGGCTCATTCAGCCATCGCTGCCATCATTAAGCGTATGGCACACAGGTCACCTAATGTCCAGCTTTACGCCTTGTCTTTGGCGGAAGCGTTGGGGAAGAATGTTGGGATCTCTGTTCACCGCGAGATCTCATCAAGGGCGTTCACACAGGCATTAGAAAAGCTCATTATGGACAGAGTGCGTAACATCGATGCATTCTCTCGTTGCACTGACTGACATGTTTCTCAGAATACCCATGAAAAAGTTAGAAAACGTGCTCTATCGCTGATATCGATGTGGGCAGGGGAATTTGAAAACGATGAGACGTTGGGCATCATGGAGGATTGCTATAACAATCTCAAGGGAAAGAGTAAGTGTTTACAGATACTTTCTCGTCAAAATTGCTTGCTGATCTGAGAATTAGACTACAAATTCGAGGAAATTAGAGAAGCTCCAGCTCCAGCCGTCGACGACGAAATACGCCGCAAGGAAGAAGAAGAATTACAGCGTGTATTGGAAATGTCAATGCAGGACCGTGGCGGCCGCTCTGCATGGGCTGATTACAGCCTCTCATCTGGATCGGGTTCTGGTTCAGGCACAGGAAAAGCCCCTGCTACGTCAAGCACTGTGGCAGGAGGTTCAAGCTCTAGCGGTGCTGGTTTAGGGAGAGCGTCATCAGCAACAGCCGCTCCCTCTACTTCTAACGCTTTTGCTAAGCCAAAGTATCAAGCGGGCTATGTGCCTGCTAGAACACCCTCCCCTGTTGCTCAACCTCACTCCCCTGTTCAAGCCCATACACAATCGTACCACTCTCATCAATCACAATCTCATTCGTCGCACCAGGCCCATCAATCTCATCAGCAGCACCATAACAATTACCAGTCACAAGTTCAACAGCACTCGTCACCTACACAGCACTCCAGTCATTCCCATTATCACTCTTCGTCTGTTTCTTCCGTTCCTCCTTCCGCTGCGACTCCTACACCAACGCAGTCAACTTCCCCTACAGCTGCCCTTGCCGCTGGTAATATTGTGACCCGAGTTCGGGCTTTACACACGTTCCAGCCCACGGAGTCAGGAGAACTCGCGTTTGAGAAAGGGGACATCATCAAAGTTGTTGATCGGGGATATAAAGACTGGTGGAGAGGTCAACTCAAAGGCCGTACGGGTATTTTCCCAGTCAATTATGTGGTAAGGATTTTTTGTGTTTCGTCTTGCTCAGGTTTTGATTTTAATCGTTATTTCTCGTACATAGGAAGCTATGCCTGAGCCTACTGCGGAGGAACTGGCGAAAGAGGCAGAAGCGGAGGCAGCAGTGTTTGCTCAGGCCGTGAATGTGGAAAAATTGCTGAACATGCTTCGGGCTTTGGATCCCGCCAAAGATAATCTAGCCGATAATGAGGAGATTCAGGTCCGTTGTTTCATGCTTCTTTTAGGGATGTGAGGATGTGAATAGCTGATTTCGTCGCATAGGAACTTTATCGATCAAGTATGGCTTTGAGGCCCAAGATTGTGAAGCTGATTGACAAATATAGTCAGAAGCGAGGTATGTTCTGGAGTATTACCGTTTTGTGAAATATTTGGTCTGATGCATCCGGGGATTTAGCCGATCTTGTTTCAATGAACGAGACGTTTGTGCGCGCTCGTACTATCTTTGATCGAATGATGGAAGAAAGTTTGGCAAGGCATACTGGCGGTAAATATCCTTTTGCCACTTTAATCATTCAGCGATACTAAATGATGAACTGTGATAGTGTACGACCAAGGTGCCTACCGACCGGTTCAGTATGGTCCTCAAGGCAGACCCGATGCGGCTGGCGCAGGTCGTCGTCCGGAATATGGACCTGCCCCTGGACCTCAAGTGCAGGCTTACCCAGGATGGAACCCCAATCTCTACGATCAACAGCAGCAACAACAACAACAGGCACCACCTCCTCAACAGCCTCAAGTCTACCCAGGATACCCTGGCCCCGCCCAAGCTGGTTATCCTGGAGCTATTCCACAGGTTCAGCCTACACCCGCCCCTGAGATCCCTGTTACCTCTCCATACGGAGCTGCCGCTCCTGGTGTTTACCCAGGTGTCGGGCAGCCAGGACAGGTTCAGCCTACTCCTCAGCCTCAGCCTCAACAGCCTCAGGTCGCCGCAGGTTATGGAGTTGTACCTCAGGGAGGGTATGCAGGACATCAGCCCAACACACCGTACACCCAACAAGGGCCGACTCCTTACCCCGCTCAATCCCAGCCCCAAGCTCAGCAACAACTTCAACAACCTATCCAACAACAACAGCCGACCATTCAACCGTTGCAACCCCAGGCCGTACAACCTTTGCAGCCAGCTCAGCATATTCAGCAACAACCATTGCAAGCTCAGCCAGCTCCACAGCCGAATCAGCAGCAGCCATTGCAAGCTCAGCCATTGCAACCCCAGCCAGTTCAACAGCCGATTCAGCAGCAGCCGTTGCAACAACAGCCTGTTCAACAACAACCTGTAATCCAGCCTGCACCTCAACCGGTTCAGCAGCAAGCTCAACCACAGTCTCAGCCCCAATTGCAGCAGCAGCCATCGTTCATTGCTCAGCCTGAACAGCAACAACCTCAGTCCCAGCCTCAGTTGCAGCAACAGCACCAGTCCTTTATCGCTCAGCCTGCTCAGCAGCAACCAGTTGTAGCTCAACAACCAGCGATTGTCAGTCAACCTCAGCAGGAACCCGTAACTAGTATTTCTCCTCAGCCTCAGCCTCAGATTCAACAACAGCAACAGGCATATCAGCAACCTCAAATTCAACCTCAACAGCAACCTCAACAAGTTCAACCACAGCAACAGGAGCAGCCAGCTCAAGCTCAGCCCGCTGCTGCTGAGCCGGAATCACTTAACCTCCCACAGGTTCAGGCGCAACAGACTATCCCGGCTCAGCCCATCTCTGGACCTCCTCCTTATGTGTTTAACCCGAGCTATACGTATGCTGATCCCAATGTGCAAGCTTGGGCGCAATACTATGCTCAGGGAGGAAAGGATCTCGCTGGATCTGTGTACTTTGTTTCTATTCCTGGTGTGACTGATGCTGCTGGAGCTGCGTCTCCTAGTGGTGCTGGGGCAGCGGGTACACAGGGAGATCAGGCTCAGGCTCAGGCTCAAGCAGATCAGGGACACGCGGGACAGCAACAGCAACAGCAGCAGAATAGGCAATCTTGGGGAAGTCAACAAGGGCATCAGGCGCAACCTGAACAGACTTACGGCGCATCGACGACTTCACTTCAAGGGCAACTTTTGGCTAACAAGAGGCCGAGCTATCAGCTCTCTGATCCTGGTTTTGCTTCTGCACAACCGCAGAATAATACTAATGGTCATGGACAAGCTGCTGGTGGTGCTGGTGCGCAAGCTCAGTATGCTTCGTATGGTGCAGGAGCGACTTGGGATGGTGCGGGTGGAAATTTGGCAACGAGTCCGACTGCTGCTGGGTCGCCCGGTGCTCAACAGCAAGTAGGAGGAGGTGGTGCTGCTGGAACGAGTCCCCAGCCTGGTGCTGCTGTCCCTTCGTGGGTGCTCCCTAGGAAGGGTACTCCTGGTGGAATTACGGGTGGTATGGGTGGTTTGAGTTTGAGTGATCCTGCCCCTTGATTTTAGTTTTGGTTTGGAATAATGGACATTGTGTGCGCTTTCTTCACTGCTTTTACGGCGGATTTTTTTCATCCCATACACATCTCCTGAAGAACAGAATACGTTTCATGCTTTACTGAGGCGGGTGCCTTCTTACGTTTTTTACCATTTCACAGTTCCCATTACATTTACTGTTTCCCTTTGGCACTGTTCTCCGTTCTTTCTCGTTATAAATGATCTCCTGAATCGATCGTAATTACTTGTTTTTCCTGGATAATATTTTTGACAATTACTGTCCTATACTGAGTGCTAATACTGCTAATAATACATTGGGCGCACCGTGCTCATTTTTACCGATTACCTCTTGAATAGCCCCTATCTTGAAGACCAGGTCAGCCGGGAAAATCCGTGACCGCGTCTGAACCCAGTCACGTGCGTCATACGCCAGAAATTTCGTCTTTCAAGTCTTCGTCCAGTCCTCAACAAATCCGCTAATAGCAGACTATAAACGCTCGCTGGGCGTCAAAGGTGTGAGCTGCGTCTTTATTTCAAGAAGAAACTGACAATTGAAATAAAACTGCGAAATTACCGAACTTTTCTAGGTCTTTGGGGTGAACTACCATGTCACTATTATCATCCACAGCTTCCCGAGCGGCGGGACCGTCGACATTTGGGAGGGTTGCTCAGTTGCAGAAGACCGTGTTGAGCAAGACTTTGCCTGCTGAAGTCGCCTCGTTTCAGCAATCCAGAAACAAGGGAACTGTTCCTTCACGTTCGTCTATTTCCATTATGCCCCAAGCTGTTGTGCGGGGCAGTTTTATTTGCGCGTCGGAATGGGATGGCTGAAATGAATACTCTATCTTTCAATTTGTTTTTGTGAATTATAGAGGCAGGATACCTTGTAAAGAGGAAGCAGCAGTCGGAGAGGAAGGTGAAGAGGACGAAAGTTGCGGTGAGTCGTGAATGTCATTTTGTTGAAGACGAGCGAAACTAAAAGGTGTTGTCTGTATTTTAGATGTACAGACCTCTTCCTCCAGCACAGAAAACCCATCCTTTGCTCAAGGCTGAAGTACAAAACCCCGTTCAGCTCCCTAAATTGGAACAGGTGGGCTTCTAAACCATCTGGATGCTGCGCTGTTCACTGAATATTGATACTAGGACTCCCTCACTTCGTCTGAAATAGTCGGTCAAGCTGCAGCATTTGATCTCCCAACAAATGACCCTCTACGCGTATTCGGTCTTCCAAAGAATCCTCTTCTCGAGGTAAGCAATCAAATAATAGCTGTAACTGCTTGACTGATCGTTACTCTCCCAGTTCCGCCTTCTCCACAAACCCTTCTCTGTTGTCCGCCAAGTCACAAAAGACACCGTAGAGCTTTTGGAGAAAGCAAAAGATCTACCAAGCTCCCAAACGCGTCTGGTAATGAGTGAGTTTACCGTATATCATCCTCTTCAAGCAAGGTCTTAATATATTGGACGATTAGCCGGAAAAGCAGGAACAGGAAAGAGTTATCTTCTCTTCCAGGCCATTGAACACTGTGCCAAAAATGAATGGCTGGTCGTATACATTCCCCGAGGTATGTGCTACTTACCGATACTCATGGCTTGGCTGAATTCCTCCAAAGCTATCAACCTGGTCAACAACACCAGCCCCTACACATACGATATCCGCACCCAAACATATCTCCAACCCGCTTACTCTTTCCAGACCCTCCAGCGTATGCTCACCGCTAATGCTGAACTTCTCAGCAAAATTCCTCTCGTCGAGGACATTGTCCTTGACGCTGATGGAAGCAAACGTGCCGCCGAAGGCAACCGTGTGATCAAGAAGGGTACTCCTCTATCGCAGGTTATTGAGGTCATTATCAAAGAAAGGGAGAAGTCGAGGAATGTCGCTGCTGCGCCAATATTCTTGGAGGCCGTGATGAAGACGCTGGAGAGGCAGAAACAGTCAGCATAAATTTCGTCTTTCCAGTTTTGATGTTGTGCTCACTCTTTTAAACTAGGTACCCTGTTCTTCTTGCTGTGGATGACATCCAAGCCCTATATATCCGCAAGTCGGCGTACAAAGACCCACATTTCCAGGCTATCAAGCCCTACCATCTCTCTTTACCTCGTCTCCTATTAGAATACGCCAGCGGAATCAGATCTTTCGTACGTTTTTTTCTCTACTCCTACTGCTTGTATCACGACTAAAGCTAATTGGGCTTCAGCAACGCGGTGCCTTCCTCTCTGCTGTCTCCACTTCGGCAGTCCAATACCCTATGCCCGTTGAACTCGTTGATGCCATTCGCACTTCTTTACCAGCTGAATCCCCTGACGTTGTTCGTCAAAAGACCATCGCAGAGGTTACCGCAGCATATGCACCTAGGGACAAGGCTCTTGTACGATACGCTGAAGGATTAAAGGCACTCTCTATGCCTGAGAAATTTACACTTGAGGAGGCTGCCAGTGCATACGAGGTGTGGAAGGGACAGGGAACTGTTCGTGGAAGTAAGTGTGATACGAATAATCCCATTATTTATGGTAGCTGACAATTGTGCCCTTTTGCTTTGCCCACTAGATCACTATGATGAAGTGTTCCTTGCGAAGTATACGGAGAGTGCTGGGAATCCCAAGGATTTTATCTGGAAAGGATTGTTGGCAAGCACTGATGTTGCCTGATCAGTCTGGTAGTAATGTGTGATTTTTGCGATTTCTATACATATACCTTGTGCATGGTCTAATGTTTGCACTTGCAGTGATTGTTCTGTGTCTGATAATTCTCAAATATAATTTTTAATGGTGCTTCAACGACACTCTTCCTTCCCATCTGCCTTCCCAGTCCCATTTCTCAGGTCCTTGATCCTCCCTGAAGTTGTTGCTCGCATTCACAAAATATGGGACAAATGGGCAGGAACCACCCCTACTATAACGTTATACATTCGAAAAAAGAAAAAGAATTTAATTAGAGGAACCAGCCATCGTCCGCAACGCGGCTGAATCCTTGCTATTGTCGACCAATGCACTGAGCATGCTCTTTGGGTTCCTCAACAAGTTTCCAGGTGTATCGAATTCGACCTAAGGATGACATATCAACACTGGTAGAACTTTTAGAATGCATTTTTGTCGAAGAAGCCTACCAATTTGCCTGCATCAAGTACCATCTGCCGCAAGTACATCTCAGCATGATGTGCATGAGGAAATGGGGTAGGGGGTACTCACAATTTTATCCGAGTCCAGAATGGTTTGTAACCTGTGAGCGACCGTGATGACAGTTACATCTGGGTCTAGTTGAGTTCGCAGAGTGTCCTGGATGATAGTATCCGTTTTATAGTCTTGATTAAGACGTTGATTCAGCAACCTGCTCGCAATATGTACGCTTGGTAGATCGAACTAACCTATAGCAGACGTGGCTAATGATTGCGAAATGTCAGTTCAACTTGAAATTTTGACACAGTGAATCAGTGAAGCAAGACGCACCTTCGTCAAGGATGAGGAGCTTGCTTCGTCGTAGTATTGCCCGAGCTAAAGCGAGAATTTGGCGTTGGCCAACTGATAGATTACTTCCTCCGCCTGCAATGTTGCTATCAAGAGTGATCTTCGCGTCATTACTAGATTCCTGTAAAGCAAATAGGCCCGCAGATCGAAGGGCGTCATTCAGAGTGGCGTCATCCTCTTTTCCGAAGGGATCCAAATTTTGACGCAAAGTTCCTAGAGAACGATAAATAATGGGTTTAACGTCAGTATCACTTTCAACACACCACTAAGGAGTTCTGGCTGAAAAAAGGGTAACGTCAACCATGGTAGCGGGAGTTCGGAAGTCTTTGATACGATGACTTACTGTCTGAGGAATTATTGTTATATTCGACCTCAAGTCCTCTAGATTGACGCGGGAGACAGGCAGTCCGTCGTAGAAGACCTCTCCTTCTGTCATGATGCAACGAAGGAGAGACAGGGTGAGGGAGCTCTGTAAGGTTCCTAGTCAGAAGAGGTGATAGACAAAAAAAAACTATCGTGCCTTTCCGCTACCAGTGCGTCCAACTGAAAGATCGAATGAGCATGAAAGACTACAAAAAGAGAAAAACACTCACCGACTCCGACGCGCTGTCCAGATGGGATATGGAAACTAAGGTTATGTAGGACGAGTGGACCATTCTGGGAATATTATAGAGTAGTATCAGTGAAGGGTCATGATGAGTGCTAGCCGATGCAGACCTTTGAATATCTTGCGGATAGGTTTTCGACCCTTATGTCTCCACTTGTCGGCCATGCTGCTGGTGGCTTCCCAGCTTCAGTAGACCGTGGCTCATGGTCGATGTCTAGATAGCCTTGAATACGTTCTAGACTATTGTTGGAATGATGAGAACAACACGAAGACACTTTGAAAATCGTGTGGCGGACCTATTTGATTCGACTTGCAGACTATTAATCATCCGTAGGAGGAGATAGATGTTGCCCATAAATGATGATGCCACGCTCAAGATGAAGCCAGTATCAGAGGCTCCAATCGATGGACCATAGATTAGGTAGGTCGCCAGGCCTGTAGTGAAAAGCGCCCCTAAAAGATCAATTCTGACGCTGACCCATCTGTTGAGGTTGTAACTGGGTCTGCTGATACGAATATAGTGATTAATTCGATGAAGACTCTCTTCTTTGAAAGCTTCTTGCGCTCCATAAGCCCTGATGGATACTAGTGACAAGAACGATATTATTGCTTGTCCATCATTTAGAAAAAGCAGCACATACCTAATCCATGAATCGACGCAGATAAGTGAGCCAGCATGGGCGAGAGAGCATTACTAAGGGAAAGAGATCGGTATGATGCACCGTTACAAGGAGGAAGTACTGACCTCATCTCCCGCTTAGTCGACATTTGTGCTTTAAGGTATATTTTACCTAGGATGAACCCAAGAAGTGTCACGAACATCCCCGGAATCAAGAATACCGGAGTAAAGTAGAGGATGGAGGCAAAGCGAACAATCATGCCGACTATTTGGCCCACGACATAGGAGAAGAGGAAAGGTAAACCACCGTCAATGGAACGCATGTCTTGCGTAAATCTGGCTAAAATACGGCCTGTAGGTGTTTCGTCTAGCCATCTAATAGGACAAATAATTGAAGGTCAAACTTAGTTATGGAGGGTAAAATGTCTATGCTCTTACCTCCAAGTGCTGCCGAGTATCGACTCTACAAGCTTTTCATGAATTACCGCTGATGCCCTGATCGCACCTACGATGTAAATGTATGCCTGAATACCAGCTACAAGCAGTGACATAAACAAAATCATCCCATAAATCATCACATAGCTGCCACAAGGTTAGTTATAATGGAAAGTAAAACGGGGATTATCCATGAACGTACTACATTGCCGACACTGGCTCGTGGTTTGGTGTTTCATATTTAGAGCCCCAGTATCCCAAGAACCATTTTTGCAACAAAAGCAAGAACTCATCGATCCACATCATGCTTATCCACCCAATTAAGAAAAGGGCAAGGTGGCCGCCACCAAGACTGTGAACCAGGAGTTTGATGGATTTCCATGAAACCCGCCCATGAGCAACTTCCTCTGCAAGGATGAGTTTACCGTCGTTGGCCGGTACAGCAGGCTTTTCGCTATCTTCGTCTTCTTGCTCCGCTTCCTTCTCTATCTCTTCTACTATGGGATCAAGGTGGGATGGTTCTGGCTCAACATTTTCGGTGATGATAGCGCCATTGGAGTTCATGGTAACCATGAACGCTGCAAGCGGAAGGACAAGTGGCAAATTATGAGTCTGTATGAAAGTCAGTGGGCTACCGCTGAGTGGATACTAACGCACGGTATACTTACAACTAAGATAACGGTGCGATCCTTCATCAAGTCCCCGGCGAAACAATCCTTCGCAATTGACGCAGAACTATGGCTGTAGATTAGGCTCTGAACGTGGTGGAAGAGTCGCCGCTTACGTGTGAACGTCCAAAGCAGCAAAAATGTCGTCCAGGAGGATAATCTGGGCAGGAGAGTACACAGCTCTGGCCAACGTCACTCTCGCCTAGACAAAGCCATCAGATATCAAGCATTTTATGGGTTCTCTCAGTCATATACACACTTTTTGCCCGCCACTGCGTACAAGCAAAGGTCAGACTAATTCTCCGTGTTGAAAAATGAGCGAGATACCTCAGAGTCAACCCTCGTTCTCCGACTTCTGTATTATCTCCAGCTTCAAACAACTCTAAATCACGCTTCAAAGCGCATTGAGAAATCACTATGTGCATATTCAGGGCCATGGCACCAATCTCAGAGAAAATATGCTCACCTTTCTGATACCTGCCTTCGTCGTAGGGGGACCCAAACAATATGTTCTCTCGGATTGTCGTGTTGAGCACCCATGACTCTTGTGCCGCATAGGCAATGCCTTTGGACCGGGGTAGATTATACCACGACTCAGAAGCGCGATCCAGAGGTTGATAATGCATCTCTCCCAATAGTGCAAGTAAAATTGACGTTTTGCCGCATCCTCTATAAGCGGGTTGAAAAGTTCAGCATAGGTAAGTCGACATGACACAAATGTGGAATAAACACATACGTCGGTCCAGTAATCACATTCAAAGCTCCTTGCTTGAACTTGATTTCATCCCGAATTTTCAGCCTGAAGACGCGAAGCGGTGTGGCATCGGATTCTGATCTTGCTTTCGCAGACCAAGAAAAACTGGCGTTTTTGAATCCAATCCGCGTATCTTGTTCAGATTCGACTCCAGGATTGGTATCTACTGTAAACGAGTCCAAGAGTTCAGTGTCACGGAGTAGAGCATTGATACGGTCCAATGAAATTTTCGCTGGAGGAAATGATAAGACAGGGACCACCACCACATTAACTTAACAGAGGAGATAAATACCTGTAATAAGCTCGCTGTATCCCCACGAAAGTTGCTGCAGTTGTCCTTTTAGCAGGCCGAACAAAATGAGACTTGAGAAGATTTTAGAAGCTTGAGGGTATTCAGTTTAGTACAACGTGAAAAATAGCGAGGAAGCAAAATTACTCACGAACAAGATCGTCTCCCAGGACAATAGTCAAAGTAGCAAAAGTAGCCAACTGCGTTAGGAGCGGTAGAGTGGACCTATCAGACAATTATGAGAGGCGGATACAAGGGATCATCAACTAATTTATGAACGCACCCGACCATCATGTTGAGTTGCCGGAGGATCTAGTCCACATGATGTCAGTTTCGAAATCGTTGATCAAAATGACTGAAGATAATTGCATTACCTTGAGCTTCTTCAGCCATGCAAGTTCGTCACGACGCGTTTCGCTGATGAGGTTTTCCATTTTTCGTTCCCACCCGAATAGCTTTACCATGCGAAGGACAGAGATCGCTAGATGCACAATTACAAAACGTCAGCGGTCGGAAGACATTTATTACTTTGAATTAAGATACCTTCAGATGTTTTCTCTATCCGTGCATCTGTCTGGAGTAGCGACGGATGGTGTCAATAAATTGTAAAGAGTAATAGGATTCAAGTCAGACCTTCTCCAGCTTGGTTGTTTCATAGCTTTGTAAAAATGAGCCAATGTAACCGGAAAACGGGGCGTGAAGCAGTGTCAACACCACTGCCACCGACGCACTGAAATAAAAGTAAGGCTGAATTCCGAGTCGCAGTACACCTGCGACAACTTACCTCCATCCCAAAATCTGGTACAACAATGCCAGGCATATAACCAGATTTATGGGGTTGACGATGGCTAGTAAACCAATCAGTTTTAATCGCCTCGTCACGAAGTTGGACACATCAAAAGAAGGGCCATACCATAACTCGCAAAACCTGTGCCTTGCAAAACATTATTCACGTCCATCGTCACAGCGTTATTAATTCTTCCAATGAGATTACCCGTACTCTTCTTCTGCTTATCTTCATCCCCAGAGCTGTCATTAGAGCCATTTGTGGACCCGGAATCAGCAGTAAGGCGAACACGAAGACTGTGCTCAAACACCAATTCCGTCACGACGGCTTTGAGCTTGAAGTTCAGCTGACTCGTGTAGTAGAGACAGATCTCTGTCGCAGTGGCCGTGACGAATGGACTGAGAAAGAGCCATACAATCCAGAACCAGGGCCTGATAGTTTCGCCTTCCCCATCATTCTCAAGGTATCTAACAGAGTAATTGGTAAGAATATGTTTGGTGATGAGTTATAACGCATCTTCATACCGGAGAATGTGATTTAAGCCGACTGGTGCAGCCAACGGGGCGATAACTGAGAGAAGATCAGCAAAAAACATGATAAAAAGGAGTTGCCCTATAAATTGCCAACTGAGGTGAGCATCAGCTTGAAGACATTGTCCGACAGAAGACTAACAAAAATTTCTCAATAAGCCCCAGAAAAGGTGCCTATGGGGAGCTCCTCTAAATCTATCAATGTGCTAGAGGGATCCTGTCAGCCCCAAAAATGCGAAATATTGTCAGAGAGCTTACGCGAAACCCTTTCTCAGTGAGATAGTGAGAATCATCAGAGTCGAGGAGAGAGGGCAAAGCATCAACAGGAATGTGTGAAACCCGAGCACCCAAGAAAATCAGGGGATTCATAAAATTAAAAGTGAGCAAGGACAGCCATGACGCGGTCTGCTCTGCTGTAGGAGCTGGCATGGGATTCTACGCGGAATGGAGGGATACGTGAGGTTGTTTTCAACCAAACATTGATCGTGAAACTAACCTTGGGATCAACGGGTACATAACGTCGTGGAATGACGAGAGGCACGATGACTGAGATCACGGACAATACAGATATCTTGACCCACAGGAGGGTGCCTTCAGCGCCATCTTTGGGTTGCAGGGTGTACGTCGCGAGAGGCCATATATCTCGGTATGCATAAACACACCATGTGGAGAGTAGAGTAACACTAACGGACTTGGAGGCGAGAAACCTCCAATGATTGTCCTCGGACAGTAACGCGCCTACAGAGAGGAAGAAACAGTATAGCTAAAATCCTGAGAATTAGGGCGTAAAAATCCTGGCAAAAATGGGTACTCACATAAGTGCATGTCATGAATCCTTCAGGACGCATAAAGAGATTCCCAGTAGAGAGGCGGTTATGATACTTCAATGACACCAGAGAGTCAACGAGGAGATAAAGGATGCCTAGGACGCGTGCAACACGAAAAACAACTCGAGTGCCCCCTCCATTTACTCGTTTGAGCGAGTACGGAGTTTGGTCATTATCCACCTGCGATGAGCCCCGATAATTTGTTAATACCCATAAAAATTGGGCTATAACGGTTGAACAAGCTATGAAGAATGGGATTTTGAGCGTCTGCATCACATGCGATGATGGAGGCAGGTTGCGGTAGTGTGTTGCTGGGATACCAGTCAGATTAACCTATAAATGACCATTATCTGACCATCCCAACAATGTTTTCCGATATCTTAGGACTTTCAACGGCCTATTAGGGATTAGATCTTAAAATAGCTCAAATTTGAATGAAGGGTCACGATGCACCAGGACGGTACGAGGCTGGGGTGGAAAAGGAAAAAGTAAAGAGAAGATGGTGTTATAAAGCCATCCAAATTTATATCACTGTGTATGTGAGTAAAGTTGTTCGAACTACTTACACAGATGGTCAACAGATAGCAAACGTACATCACTCCACCGCGTCGTTGTGCCACCAACACATTCCCAGATGCGTGAAAAAAAGTTTAACTTTGGATGCTTTTATCGTTTCTTGCACGATAACTCAGAATCAGAAAAAAAAAGTATAATCAGAAGGACTTGAACAAAGCGTTCCGTGTTGGTGGTGGTCATCAAAGCAGGAAGCAAGGTACCGGAAGGTTGCGCCAAACAGCGCATCACACATCTTTCACACGGTCCCAGGTTCGTTGCCCTTCAAATTTTAAGTTCGAAGGGATTGTCCAAAACGACCAACCACTGAAGGAGTTCGACAGCCCGGAAATTATTTGTAGCGCTCAAAGTCAAGTAATAGAACCTCTCTCACAAAAAAAGAGAGGGCGAAACACAATCATTCGAATGGTAAGTCACACGAGAGTTGGAGATACAACCAATTTTTGTACGAGTACTAGTATAGTAATAAAAAGGATTCGACGAGTCGAAGTCAGGATGTTTGGTGGATCCAAAGCTAAAATCAAATCAACTGATATTATTTGCGATATCGATATTTCACTCTAGACAACAGCAGTAGCAAATTTCTTGAGAGCAGGGATGAGAAAACACGATTCTGCTGTCCGCATTGGCTTTCTTGCCGGGTGCCCACGTCCTATCATTTCAGAAATGAGTGGCAGCTGCACTCTGAATAACTGAAGTACATACATCAGCATCACTTCCCTGCATAAATCTTAAATATGTCTGACACTCATCGCGAATCTATGGCAAAAGTGGTTCTTTGAAAGCGCGATAGTGAATACATCCTAATTTCCCAGTAAAGTTCCTGGTGTGTTTTTTTTGTGTCTCTTGAATACCTATACTAACGAAAGGATGTAATTAAAAAGACACCTATCATTATTTCGCGCGAACGAGGCTTTAGCGTGCCTACCTGAGAGGACCCGGTTCGGGGGACCCGCCGAGCATAGCGAGGGAGGGGTGGGTCCTCGAATGGCACGTCCTCTTCGCGCACCTTTAAAAAGCCGCTGTATTAACAAAACACGAGAAAAAACAGTCAAAAATGTGGTCAAAATAATGTTTTTTGACCAGTAGTCATCCAGATCTGCAATCGAGATGTAACAGGGGACTACAGACTACAGACTCAGGCGCCAGATGCTTCGATATTTACCCTGAATTAGGCACCATTTCAATCTTCTTCTTTTTCAGATGCGATCAAAGATCTGGGGGATTGACATCTTGCACAGAAGCTGTCACTTGGCACAGGCACGAGAATGCTTTCCTGTTTCGGGGCTGTCATGTTATCGTGAGTCGGACTCAGAGTTGGATCAAAGTTGGATATGTAATATGTAAACAGTAATGCAGCACATGTTTGATCTATCCAGTCTGGTTGATGAATCTTGACCTGATTTCTTCAGATTCAATATAAAAACGCGAAACCTTGAAGATGATTCACGACATACAAGTGTTTCCAGCCAATTCATTCGACCTAATTCTACCTTAAAGGCCTATCCAACACTTTCAATGTCTGCTATCAACGAGCCACTCCCCGCCTACGATAGCAAAACACTGGCAATGGTTGGCGCCGTTCTTCCGAGTTACACGGACGTCAAGAGCCTCGGCGATGATCATCAGACGATTGTCAAGGGCGTCGAAGAATATGAACAGAAGAACCCTGGCGAGCTCTCTAAGGCCATCCTCGCCGAACTGCAAGCTCTGAAGGCCAAAGGGAAGGGCGACCCAGTCGAAGCCTTGAAGAATCTTCCTGCCCACATCGGTAGCATCAACAAGGGCTTCGAGACAGTCAGTCACATTCTTGATAGATTGGACCGCAAGAACTACAGAAAGAAGAAGGACGATGGGTCTCCGGGTGGAGACCTAATTCCAAAGTTCAAAGGCGACTGGGACGCAATTCACAAGGTGTGTTTTCGATACCACTTCGATGTAACTGATTACTTACAGGAGGACATTTATATAGGAATTTAGAGACCAAATGTCACAGTCCCAGACAGTCGCAACCGATGCGCATCACAGTGCAAAGGGTGGGTCGCTGAATCTTTTGTCCTTCCATCGTGATGTTCTCAACGCCCGTACGCAGAGTTTCGTGTCATTTATACTCCAATTTTCAACAATGAGAAAATTCCCTTAGAGGACAAGAAAAAGGAGCTCAACGTTTTCATGGAGGTGAGCAAGGCCTTTAAGCCATACCCGAGCTAACTCAATCGTACTGATGCGTCGACTATCAGAGGCTTAAAAAGAACCAAGACTCGGCGATGGGTCTCATTAACGCCTTTTCTGACCTTCCTAGGCGTATCAGAGCCATTGGAGATCGCATTGCACACATCCTGAAGGAGGTCCTGGGTTTCTTAGACGAGAAGATCGAAAAATTGACCCGAGAGCTGCGCGAGCTGGAGGAAACGTTAGCTGAGTGTAAATTGGCGGTAAGCCCCATAACATTTTGAGACCTCCGACAGCGCTAACCTGTATCTCTGCGAAAGGTCAATATCGCTGCTGGGGTTGCAGGCGGCGGATTCGTTCTGGCTACAATTGGGGCTTTTATGACTTGCAGTGTTGTTGCGGCCCCCTTTGCCGTTTTCCCCGTTGTTGTGAGTGGTAATTCATATTAGAAAATTCTCTTATTAATAAGAGTCATATATTAAGGCTGGCATCGTCGCCGCAGCACTTGGTGGACTGGCTGGTATTAGTGCTAACATTGCCCAAGAAGGTATGTTTGTTTCTGCACTGGTGCTCTGAAAATATCTCTGACTACATAAATTAACGATACTCACAGTGACAGAGTCTAAGATCAGGGCCAAAAAGAAAGAGATAGAGGATGCCAATAAAGAGAAAGATGAATTTGTCACACTTAGCGGAGAAGTCGAGACCGCGATGAACAACTGCGGCGAGCTTATCAGCCGAATTTTAGCCATTGCTTCTATCTGGTCTGTTGTGAGTAATTTCTCCTCTGAATTACATCGTCCTACATGAACTCATGGTCGTCATCAGATTCGTACTCGATGCCAAACAATTCGAGCCGCTATGCAAACGGCCCAAGAGTCTGGTTCAAGATATGTGAATTCTTCTTCATTGCATAACTTGAACGAAGCTGATTAATCTCGCCCAGATTTTTGAACCCAGTATGGATGACGCCATGGGGTCTTACAAGGAACTGGAGGACCTTCTCCTTTACTATGCAATGAATGTGGCTGGAACTGATCCCAATTAAATTTACAATAAGCGTCGCAAGACGAACTTAATAAATAAATAAATTTAATCTCGCTGAACTAGAGCGGAAAGACCACCTGCCAGAAAGGACAACGTCCATCCGCCCTCCAAGCTTCAAGTTCAGTACTCAGTGAGCAGTTCAGATCACGTGTCCGCGTTTCGATTGATGAATTCGCAAGCGCTCGCTGATGGGCGCTACTTTTTGTGCCCGTTCCTCTAACGTCAAGCCTACATCTATTCAAAGTTACCAGTCGGTACGTTTTTTATTACATCGAAATGCAGCGGATGCTCGCTTCAATATATTTCATGCTCGTCACATGCGTTGTTTGGCTATCTTGGTATTGCCAAACAATGACGAGAACAGAGTCTGTAGTGCTCAGGTTCGTGTTGGCTTCGTGCACCAAACATGCATGCTTGTTGCGGTCTTTTTGGACTTTCCATAAAGTTCCATTGCCTCGCCCATGGTCAGATCATGCTATCAACGATCATACACGTGCGCAATTTTATTTAAACAGATGGTTATACGAGTAGTCGAAGATACTACTAACTTAAACCTGACGTTGCACTGCAGTGGTCACTTGTCCTGACTCAAAAGGGCTCAAGGCAGAATTCGTACCCGTCTCACCAGCTGGCGCTAATGGAAATGGACATCCATCGGAACCCTGCGAATCCTGATAATGGATATGAGCTGTCATGAGCTGACGTTTGCATGCCTCGTTATCGATTGGGGTGTTTCATTGACAGCACATGCACGTACATCATGGACAACATGCGCCCTTGGATCAGAAGACGACTATCTGTAGTCCATTGAAGGACTCCCACTTCTCCCCTTTGTTCCCATCCCCACCACTACCAAGATTTACACCAGCCATCGTCGGTAACCTCTCATCATACTAACAGGACTCGAAATGCCTTTTGTGAGTCATATTGTCGTGTTTTTTTAACTATCATCGTTTATCCCTTATGCAGAGAGCCTGGTTTAGGTCCCTATTTTCTTCCCGTCCTGCAGAATCAGTCAACATAGTCTGCAACCTGTCAGGGTACGGAATGATTTTTTTGGAAGGCTCATATGTTGGACATCGCTCACTGTACCGTACAACTTTAACAGAGAAGGGGTGGAGAAGGGACTGGACGTTCAACGCATCGATTTTTCAAGTCTGAAGGCATCGGGTGCATATCAAGCGGTCCTAAACGAGATCGATGGAGATGATGATATTATCATTGCGTTCGTCCCGTTTTCCCGCTCGTCGTCTGCTTTCCAAGTACTGAGTTTTGTGTTCATAGGGTGATGGGCTCGACTGGTGTTGGAAAAACCTCGGTGAGTGACCATAAATTGTTTCCGATCGCACACCATTACACTTTACTCATCATACATGTGCTGTTTTGGCACCTGTAGTTCATAAGCGCGCTCGCAGGTCCTGATGCGAAATGGGTACAGGAGGGCGTTGGACACGACTTGAGTTCTGGAACTCAGACAGTCAACTGCATCAAGATAAAGATTGAGGGCACCCAATCACACTTGGTTCTAGTCGACACTCCTGGTTTTGACGACCCCTCGAGGTCTAATGCTGATATCCTCACAGTCATAGCAGACTGGTTGAAAAGATCGTACGTCGCATTGCTTGGCACAATACCAGACCTTTTAAGATTATTTCAATTAGATACGCCGACGGGAAGAAACTCAGTGGAGTCGTTTACCTCCATCGCATCACAGACATCCGATTCGACTCGGGTGCTGCTACAACCCTTAACCTGTTCCGACACATCTGTGGAGGCGATATATATGACAAGGTTTGCCTTACGACTACTCGATGGAACGACGTTCCCCCTCAATCGAAGCATGAATACGAGGAAAAAGAGGAACGGCTCAAAAAGGAGCAATGGGGCGTATTCCTAGCGAGAAATCAGTGACGAGTCGCTTTGATTCAAGTACTGACGAAACCGCTCGGGATACAGCCATCAAAACGCTAAAATCCATCGTAGAGCACGCTAAGGCAAGGGTTGTAGCGCAGATACAACGAGAGATGGTGGATAAGGGGAAGCCTGTATATAAGACGACAGCGGGGAAGCATGCATTCTCATTCGAAGAAAAGATGGCCGCTCAGCTTTTCCAGCTTTCCAATGCTATGAGCCCTTAACTTGTTAAGTCCCACTTAGTTTAGTTTCCAATCGAGCGTCTTGGATTGTTTATTTGTACAGAATATTTATAGTCATCCGCTTTCTACGTACGTCGT
>NHTK01000905.1:0-81443 GCA_002938355.1 Panaeolus cyanescens
CAGGGTTGTTCGGATTAAATTATTGTTGAAAATATCCCAAAAAAGGAGTAGCCAATTCAGATACTCGCTTCGATAAGAGGGATACCAAAGAATTGTAATCTAATCAATTTCACTAGCTCGAGCCTCCCAACACTTTTTTTTTTGCCTTCATTTATTCCAACCTCAACAATTAACTTGACAGACCCAAGACAGTACCCACAACTCTAAGATGTGGTCAGCATAGCCACTTTGAAGTTTGCGTGCCACAGCACAGTGGTCTTCAAGTTTGCTGCCTCGAAAATTGATATGAGCTTCCTCTGCCCGAGTCAAACAAGCTCTGAATCTTGAATATTCAGACCAAGAGATTACAACCGGGCATTCTAAATTGGGGTGTCAAATAAGTTCAAATTTTTCATTATTATAACAATATGGAAGCAAAATGTAGTCAAAATATATTGTTTTACGAGCAACATGACGAGTTGACAACGAGGACACAGGAGTGGGTATTCGTCGTGGGAATATTCCTGTTATGGTATGTTGCTATCTGGCACGGATATGGATAGCGAGCCGTCTCAGGCTCGGTGATGGTATGTGTGCCACAAAATAAAATAAATAAATAAATAAATAATTCCAAAAGCGGAAGAGAGAAGGAAGAGGAGGAGGAAGGAAGGGGGATGGTAGGGAAACACAAATTTACTCCAGTGTAAGTATCTAAAAATCATGTAGCTCAGTCCCTACGAAAAATTATCTAGAATCAATATGTAATCTCACCCCCATTTGATATTTTCGNACAGCCAAGGCCCAGCTTGCCCAACTTGCACCCATCCATGTCGACCACGTATCGACAGATTCGACACCTTTGCGGTCTTAATCGCCACATTTGTTCTTGCCACATATAACTTACACTCGACCATCATTTGCTTCAAGTTGTACTTTATAAAAATCAATTCTCATGACAACCTCTGCATGTTCAGGGCCCGTCACTGAAGAGGGGTATGTGCTAGAATTTGTCAACAGTCGAGTACTCAAGTGTCAATACAGAGACTTAGTGCACCTCGCCAGAATTCTGGAGAATAGCACAATAGATACGGAGAGAGGAAGGCTGAGTTCGAGATTTTATGATATAGGAGATGCTGGGTGCTCTCTGTTGTTCCGTTATCTGGACGGAGAAATCGACTCGGTTGAAGTTCAGCGACACGCAAATCCAGGTTCGTTTGGCCAGATCTATTGGTTTGTCCTTACTCTGACAGCATTTTCTTCTTGATATGCTCAGTGGTATCTCCACGCTCTCCAAAACAGTGGCCCTCTTGCAGGACGACAAACGAATCAATCTCGACAGCGTCATTGATACGGTTCACCGCTGTGGATCTATGGGGAGTCAGCATGAGCGATCCTGGATTTGCCTCTTTGGTCTCTTGGATTTCTGCCAGATCTATACCCACTGGCATGACAATGCTTAAAATTCTTGATCTGCGTCGGGTATGTATAATTGTGAATCGTACAACCTGGTACATCATTGAACATAAGCTATACAGAATCTTATCATTGGTTCTATTGCAATGGCCAAAGATTTCATCCAATGCTTTACATCTGTCCCGGCCTCTCAATCGTTGAGGACCTTGGTTTTTTCCAATAATCCGCTTTCCCCCGAATTCCGACGGACTTTAATATCCCTTCTTCACAATATTCCTTCACTCAGGGAGCTCAGCCTCTCTATGACCGGTCTGACATCGAAGGATGGGAAAGCGTTAGGGAAATACTTTTGCAGAGTCTCCCCACCCTGTCGGCTGGTTAAATTCGACGCCAACGCCAATCAACTAGGAGTTAAAGGCATTAAGTATATTGTCAATTCTCTTCGACATTGCTATTCCCTGGAGGTTGTAGAACTTTACGCCAACTCGAATGATGGTTCATCGTCGCCTGCTACCTCTTCGTCAGAAGACGATGGATCCCACGGGGAAATCGCCAACGCTGCAAGTTATCGCATGTTGGAACAGGTTCGAAGCAGGTATCTGATGAGGAACTACTTCCTTAAATCGAGCATCAAAGAGCAGGCACTGGAACTTTTGAAGGCCACTCGAGTACTTTTGTCTAAACCCGCTGTCAGTCTCCCTGCACCCCCCGGCTCTACCTCGCACACTTGCATCAGTGAGCCTTTTTGCCAGTCCACCATAAAATCAAATTGCCGACGACAGAGCCTAGGCACCCCTTGCTTCTCGACGCTGCCGAACGAACTCAAGTTGGGTATCCTCGCTGAGTTGGCTCCCCACCTTTCCCATCAACAATTCATGCATGTAATCGAGTATGGTTCGTTGAGGGAAACACTGCCAAGTGTTGAATTGCGTCTTCCAAAATTACAACTCTCTGCACGCGGATCTGCCGAAAAGCCAACGACAAGTAGAAAATTTGGATCCATTGTGCGCACATCGCCAACAACACCTTCTGCACAATCGAATACAACACATTACCCCAACGAGAAAGGTACGGCGCTACAGGCATGGCTGGAACTCGTCGGTTGCGATATGTATGAACCCTCTGATCAAGAGACGAATCATCACTATTTCACACAAATATAGGTCAAAAAACAACTCGGGTATATTCGTTAACGAATGTCTACACGCTCTGTATACTACGTATCCATGCGGGTGGCAATTGAAGCCTTAAGCGCCAACGGTGATGGGAGTGCAGTTGACACCAACAAGCTGGTTGGTGAAGTTCTTTTCACAGCAGACGGGACCAGAAGCGCTAAAAGGAAATGAGTCAGCGACGGCAAGAAGAGAAGCGTGAAAAAGAATAACTCACCAGTTAGCGCCGGTACCAAGACCGGCGCCAGTGATGGCATTGCAATTAAGACCAATTTGGCCAGAGATTTGTTGGACGGCAACGCCGACGAGGGCAGCAATGGCGCTCTCACTGTATGATCCAGGGGAGTGGACGGAGTTGCAGCATTGGACTGGGCCGGAGTTGCAGCTGTTGTCGATAGGGGTGGCAATGACAGCGGTGGCAAGGACGAAAAGAGTGGCGAGTTTGGCAAACATGGCAGGTAGTAGTGAGAGTGGTGTCGAGAGACTGATGCGTTGAACGAGTTCGAACTGGGGTTTGTAACAGAGATTGAGAGGGATTTTATACCTTTGGGTCGTTTGCTTCAACCCTGCTTCCAGCACTTCATCTGGCTCGGAGGAAGCAATTTGCCCTTGTTCGGTCAATAGACAACCCTGCAGAACAACACGTATGTTCTTTGGAGCCGAGATGAAGTCAATGCGTAAATTTTTCAAAGCATGTCCCGCACACCTTTTGACATACAATCATGACAAATGAATTCCATTGAATTAAGGTGGCACTTCTAGCGCACACGAGGCTCCCAAAATTTGTGCGCAATTTGTTACATGGATGATGGCGTTTCATCCAATTCCGAATTCTGATATCTATGGCTCCTTGGAGCGCAATGGAGCGCTCCATACCTGCTCCATACATACATTGCACTAACGTACTACTAACGTGAACGGCGCGCGCTGGCAATATATTCCATATTTATTGTTCGAAACGAGCATGTAAGGATTCGAAGCATGTTGCGCTTTTTCGAACTTGAGTACTGAGTCTTGAAGGAAAAGGGTACATATTCCAATAACTCCATGAATTCGTGAATGAACATGCACAACATTCCCCCATGGTTCTGCACGGTGTCACCCTGAGCGCTGCCGCCCAAACGGCTGGTTCGCGTCATCGGAGTCCAACCACTTGCCAACCACAGAACAAATGAAAACCTTCTTTCCCTGCAGCCTGAATTTGACAAAAGTTTTATGTCATAAATGGAGTCTTGCATGCCTATCACCGGATAGGCAACAAGCACACCACGATTAGAAGGTAGTCGACCCTGAATTTGAATTAAGTTTGATTTTTTTTGACGTGGCTTAGTCCTCGAGACTTCTAAGCGCTCCCGCCTTTATGACACTTGGAGCATGCAATGCCATGCATGGAGCACTAGACGCGAAAAGGCAAGAACGCGGTGTCGTGACCCAATCGTGACCCCAGTTATCCAACCAACCCTATTCAATTCTTCCTCGATCCTCCGAATATGCATCCACCCTGCGCGCACATCCATCCTTATAAAAGGACCACTAACGCCTCGTCAATTGCGTCAACCTTCAGCAGAACAACACTCTCTTGTTAATCACCGACATACCAGCCATGTTTGCCAAGATCTTCACCACCGCCGTCCTCGCCATGAGCGCTCTCTCCGCCTCAGCCTCAATCTACAGCTGCAACACTGGCACCCTCACCTGCTGCGGCAGTTTCCAAGCCCCCGGCAACTACAATGCGGCTGACATCGCTGCCCTTGTTGGTATTGCCGTCCAGGACATCACTGGTCAAGTTGGCGCTCAGTGCAACGCTATCACTGGCATTGGTGTAAACACTGGAGCAAACTGGTAAGCGTTGCATTTGCGTTCATTGCTACTCTCAAGTCTGATTTTTTTTATTCCGTTCCAGCGCCACCGCCCCCGTCTGCTGCGAGAAGAACTTCAGCAGTAAGTTTTGTTCATCACTGTCTTGTTCTTTGCGATAGTTTCTTACGCTGCTTTCAAATAGACCAACTCATCGGTGTTAACTGCACGCCTGTCACCGTCGGCGCTTAAACCCCTCAATTGAGGCTTTCCGCTTTGTTTTTTCCGGCTTTTGTTAGCACTATTTAATGTATACCCTCACTCGCATTAGCTCATGATTCTAATCAAAGTCATGGAAATGAAACTTGTTGGATTGGTAGTAATGAGCCAAAACAAGAAAAGCCGGCTCATGCATGTTGAAAATGAGTGCCGCGGCGATTTATTGTACAAATTTCCATTCTATTGATTGTGCGGTCGCCCACAGTTTTGTGCCGTGATGCCTATATTTGTGCCGTCGTGTCGCATATGTCGGCGTCTACAACAGTTGATGATCATTAGACGGCGCTAAATCCAAACGTCGGCACGTACCAAAGTGGATCTTGGGATCAGGAATGTATTTCCTTGCTTCCTGCTTTCTCCGGTAATTCGCCTTTAGTCTGTTGTCACGAGCAGCAACTTTCTCCCAAAAGTCCGGGACAGAATCAGGGTCGTTTACCGAAGTCATCAGCTTTGGCATTCCCAGAGGAAGTTTATCACCTCGATCGACCTGCCAAAAGTGATACACCTTGCCATATAACTTGATGACTTGTTCCATCTCTTTATTTTCGGCATACTCCCAGGCTGCTTCAGGAACAAGATCGGGCTTGGGCATAATCAGTGTTCCCGACTTGACTTCGAAAACATGAGAGTGCCAAAGTCGCCGTTCGGAGGGCTCCAGAGCTTCGTATAGCTTCGGGGTGATCATGTACTCAACTGCGATAAACGGAAGAAGCATGTCAACGGCATTATAGCTTTGGAGGCTGGCTCGAATTAGGACGCACCTCCAATGAGCTTCGCATTTCTCGCGTCTGAATCATATATGAGGCATTGACGAACATCTGCATCTCACTTAGCTGGATCGCAGACTGACGACGGCAGTCAAACTCGCCTTCGTTCAGGTGTCCGCAGTAATGAAACGCCTCCACCGCTCTCTTTCGATCATCAGCGTAAATATGGAATGCATTTAGGAATGCACAAATATTTCCCAGTGGCTTGAATTCCTGCAGTGCCCCAGCAGCTGTAGAGAGTATTTGGGACTTAACCGACATCGGATCGCCTGGTACGCCTCCGCTCTCTGGTGCTACCACTCTCGTTGGGCCACTCGCACTCGACTCATCATCAGCTCGCGTCGGTGGTGGCGGAACATTTGACATCATCAGAAGACAGTAAGTTAGTTAGAATGGGATGGGATGGGAAGTATGCAATAACGTTGCTTGAAGATAATAAATCGTAAAAAGCGTGTTGGGTCAGTGTCAGGCCCAAGTTTTTTCATGTCCTGGTTGACAATTGTGTTCTCCCTCCGCTTAGTTTCATTTGGAAGATGACGTCAGTCATGAACAATTCTCGATAGATTCTTCTTGGAAAAAATACCGATACCACACGACCAAGTCCCATTTCAAGTAATTTTTATTGCAGTTTCCAAAATTAACGCGGGACTGTGGAGCATAATCAAACATTGTTTCAGCTTGGAGGCCCACCACTACCCTCTTTCGACGTCAGATGCAGCACATCGAATCCAGGTCCATATGCCTGGTCCCAATCAAAATCACTCTGTTGGTTTTCATCTCCAAATGCAATCAACAACTTTTCCACTTCGTCCTGATGAAAGATGACTTTCCCAGCTTCCTCTCGGGTCTTCCCTTTCGCTCCCTGCCCCCAAATAAATGCCTCATCTTTCGAGAGGAATGTTCCGATATGACGAAAAGTTAAACTGATGCGACCTCCCTCCTCCCTCTGTTCCTCTGGTGACTTCGTTTGGAAGGGCCTATTATCATGGTTGATTCCATGAAGCCATTTGGCATTCGTCTCCAGGCCCATGACGAGCATCGAGTTGTGTGGAAGAGGTATCTTTTGAGAAGGCCTCGGTGGAGCTGGAACGTTCGAAGCTTGAGTGGGGAGAATTTCCCCTTCGTGAGGGGCGTCTATATCTGAGCCTTTATGTTTATCTTTCTTTAATTTTAGCGTCATTACTCTCTGAGCGCCCATGGATACGTTCACGATGTTCGACCCTCGTACAACGTCAATGGTTTTGTCTGAGTGATCTGAAATATAATCCTTCCCGGAGCGGTAAAACTGGATTAGAACATGGTTGACAGGGTGTTGGACGACCTGCGGAATAAACACCGTGAGAGTGAGTTAAGGGAAGGCTAGAGTATATTAATACCTTTTGAACGTACTCTCTAATGAGGGATACGGTTGGGGAAAATGGCAGCAGAGGTGGCGATTCATCAGCCGGGTGTCGATAGACAGGGAAGCTACAGTCGGAGTAACTGTTGTAAAATCGAGCTCGAAGGGATAAATGTGATTCATACCTTCCATCTTGTCCAACCTCCCCTTCGACAGCTACTAAACGAGGCACCTCTCCACCTTCACGACATTGTTAGATTCGAGCTATTGGCACATAGATAGATAGATACAGACCTCTGTGGTGCATGACTTGCCATTTCACCTCCTCTTTAAGCTTATGGAACACGTTATCAGCGATATCGGAGGGTAAGAGATCGTTGACAATGTAAGAGTCTCCAGCTCCTAGACGGTCTCCTACTCCAAGGACTGGCGGCCTTGGTGGTCGATTGCGCCGCGAGGTACTTTGGTTTTGCGAGCTTTCACTTTGGTCTTCCATGGGGAACGCAAGGTTGTGAAGCATAGGCCTGCTTTGGTGTAGCCTCGTCCAAATGCCAGGTTTGATTCTCATCACTGGCAGAATCATGTGACGATAACAACCCTGGCCCTGAGGTCCATGATTCTGAAGAAACATGGCTTGGAGAGCCCCTGAAAGCTATGAACATATCAGCTTCGACAGTACTATGTAGTTGGATGGACGGGCTCACTGACAAACCTTCACCGCGCCCCTGAATTCTGAACGGCGGTTGCGTACTGATCAGAAGTTGAATCGTTCCAGAATCAGTTCCCGTCATCCATTGAAATCGTGTGTTCATGAATGGCACAGCTAAGGATGAATTCGAAACCTGCAACGAAAAAGGCGCAGTCAAGTTTGTAACTCGATTGATTGAACGCGAATTCTTGGCGCGACGCGTAGTATTTGATGCGAGAACTTTCAGTCGACATTTCGACATTTCGACGTCTAAATGATTTGTTGAAAACCTGCTCAATGCCTGCGAATTATAGGCATACCGCAACCCAGTGATATGTCTTGACATGCACAGAAACAAGTTCGCCGACCGTCGCTTGGCACGGTTTTCAGTTAATACATATCACCTTGTCAATACGCGTTTGCCACTTCCCGCCGCTGTACCATTATCAACCATTCGAATCGACACGTTGCACCGATAGGTACCTTGGTGAATGACTTGGTTCAAGACACATCGGACCCGTCGAATATCGTGATGTCCTTACTGGCTCGGGTTTGGTTATGAGTCAAGGGAATGTCGACGCCCGACGGCTACCTCGGTTGACATTTGAACCTCCATCATGGCTATGGTGGGTTACATGCTTACTCAGACAAGCAATCATTGGCTTCCGACGTGTCTAATTAGCTGGGAATTACTTGTGTATAAATGGGCAAAGAATGCAGGCCTAGGGTTGGTGAAACCTCAATCACCCAAACAAAGACGCGTCAAACTATTTAAACGCGAACCAAAACCTTCCAAAAGTCATCCCCAAAGCAAATTCCATCCCCCCTCAAGTAACTGGAACAAAGTTGAAAAGATGCCACTCGACCATATCAATGTGAATGTATCGGACCTTGAAGAGTCCCTCAAGTTCTACAAGGCCGCCCTCAAACCACTGGGCTACAAAGTCAAGATGTCCTTCTCAGATGACCAGGTCGTCGGTTTCGGCGACGGCTGGATGCCTGCTTGTGACTTCTGGGTCGTAGGGCCAAATGCCCCTTCTGCAGATGGCAGTGAAGTCCGAAACCCACCTCCTCCCAATGGTCCACCAAGAAAGTTGACTGGTTCAATGCATATTGCGTTCACCGCCAAGAACAGAAGAACTGTCCGCGAATTCTATAAAGCTGCAATGTAGGTCTTGGAGAGTTCTTGTTACATGATTTGAGAGCAGATGAATTGATCTCCGCGTGTAGTGCTGCGGGCGCCAAATGTAATGGCCCCCCTGGTCTTCGACCTGAATACTTTTCTTTGTACTATGGCGCATTTGTTCTCGATCCCGATGGCCGCAACATTGAAGCCGTTTGCACTCGGCCAGGATTTGTTGCTGAAGAATGGGGAGCGTTTGGTTGGATCATCTTTGGTGCATTATTGGGAGTTGCAGCTGGTGGTATTGCGAAGTATTATGGACACCTCTAAGGACGCTCAGGTTAATACACAATCGGACTGAACTGCATCACTGAAAATACATAGCTAGATATTTGACGAAGCTCATTTGTTATGTAGGATATAATATTAGGATCTTATTAGTATAATTATGCTTCTTTATGATTGTATGTACAGAATTTTACGCATTGTGCCTTTGCCTTTACATGAAAGACTTTCCAATCATGTTGGAATAAACACGGTTTCGAATTCTTGGCGTGTCGCAACGCTCTATCCCTTATGAAAAGATGACTCGACTTCTGGCATGGTTCAACCCTGAATGGTAGAGCTTATTTGAGTCGCTGAAGTGAAAGGGAACGTTCAACATCACTTACACTTATTCAACGCCCTTCGATCCTCCATCCAGTGCAATTCGATACACCTCACCAAGATGTCTCTCAATCATATCAGCATAAACGTGACAAACATGGAGGAGTCCCTCGTGTTCTACAAAGCAGCCCTCAAACCACTGGGATATAAAGTCAAGATGTCGTTCGTAGACGGCCAAGTTGTTGGTATGGGTTCTGGATGGATGCCAGGCGCCGACTTTTGGCTTTCTGGACCTGGCACGCCATCCGCGGATGGGAGTGAGGTTCGAAACCCACCTCCTGCGGATGCACCCGCACGGACTCCAACGGGAGCCATGCACATCGCTTTCACTGCAAAGAATCGCCGGACTGTACGAGAATTCTATAAAGCAGCGATGTAAGCTCTACATTTCCACGCGATCACGTTTGAAATATTAACAATCTATTCAGCGCTGCAGGAGCAAAATGCAACGGACCTCCTGGCCTTCGTCCAGAATATTTCTGTTTGTACTATGGAGCTTTCGTCCTTGACCCAGATGGGCGCAACATCGAGGCTGTTTGCATGAGAAGTGCCACCCTTTCTGAGGAATGGGGCATTGTA
Source organism: Panaeolus cyanescens (assembly GCA_002938355.1). Taxonomy (NCBI): domain Eukaryota; kingdom Fungi; phylum Basidiomycota; class Agaricomycetes; order Agaricales; genus Panaeolus; species Panaeolus cyanescens. The sequence continues at coordinate 9,803 of NHTK01000905.1, forward strand.
GGCTGGAGTGTCTTCACGTTGTTGGTGGGAGCTGTTTCCGGTGGCATTGCCAAGTTTTACGGATTTTTGTGAAGTGGTGGAATTTTATATATTACGCTTGATAATTCGGATTCGTAATGGAAAATCTCCAATACAGAACATGGATGATGGGTGCAGGTCCCAGGACCTCAGCGCATCAGTATGCGTTCATGAACCACGCATGTCACAATCCACGTGAGCGACGCGGTCCATGGTCCTTCTCCTGTCACGATTCAAATATTCACATTGACAGAACCCTTACGCTGTTCTTTGTTTGCCTTTCATTTCTTGTTGCCTTGCATTTCTGGTTACCTGAGCCTGTTTGAAACTAGGTCATTATCATCATTAAATTTCTTATTTATACAACTGTAAACGCATACAGGCTGCCAATGAAGGGCTTGCGGTACTTTGTCAGAGCGCTGATGCCAGACAGACTAAGTCCGGCGTCCACCTCTAAAACAGGTAGGGTTGAACTTGGGTTGAACTATGAAGGAGGCCGGGGGTTCAACCAACGTTTATCGACTCTCACTCCCCACACAATGCGAACACATTGATCAACCTTGGTTTGACTCGAGGTACGATTTAAATTGTACGCGTCTGACTGAGCCATTCCGCGATGTGTGTCTAAGAACCTAGACACATGTATGTTCGACAATCCAAGGAGTTCGAACTGGTGTCAAACATCTTTACAACGGACAAATCTATTGCTATATAATGCGTTTGCAAGGAAACCGCACCCTCGATACTCTTTTCAAGGCCGAACGGGCTCGCTCCGGCGTTCTGGCTCAAATGGTTGTTGGACTCATCCGAGCTGCTGAGCCGCGTGTTCGCAGACCCGCGATCCTTCAGCTGATGCCAGTTACGATGCACTATGGCAAGGAATCATTTCTCCAGTTCTGTCTTGATGCGTGGGTCCTTTCACGACGTATCTCATTTGCTACCAGGACGCGGAGGGCTACCATCCCCATGTCAGTTCATTTAGACCACGCTGTTAAAGAAAACGACATCGAGTACGCTCTTCAGCTTGCAGAAAATGGTGTTGCATTTGATAGCATTATGATCGATGCGAGTGCAAAAAAAACTGACGAAGACAACCTCGCATTTATGGAGCCATACATCCAGCGGGCTCACAAGCACAACATAGCTGTCGAAGTAGAATTTGGACATATGGAGGGTGGCCTCGTGGGATTGGAGAAGACGGGCGGTATGCGCCTCACGGACCCTCACAGTGCTACAGAATTCATGAAGCGGTGTGTCAAGTAATTTTCATGAAATATTTATCAACTAACAAACCTTATTTCTCTAGGGCTGGTGCTCAAATATGTGCTCCTAGCATTGGAAATACCCATGGGATATATAACACACCTCCCAAGTTTCACCTTGACATGTAGGACTTGGGAGCGTCTATTTAATCATCATCTTATTCGTTTCTTTTAGTGTCCGCGAGCTCAAAAGGTTATTGGGAGACCAGATTCCTTTATGCCTTCACGGGACAACCTACTTGGATCATAAGTTGTTGACTGAGAGTATCCAAAGTGGGATGACAAAGGTATGGCTCGTCTCTGTTCCTCGTTCAGCCTTTTCTCATATTCCGTCTTTCTTAGATCCAATATAACGCAGATACGCGTGACAAATACGTCGAGGAGCTCACGCGTTGCCTGAATTCTTCCAAAACCCTCCCCGACGCAGTAGAAAGTGCAACTGAAGCCTTTGCCGATAGCTGCGCAGCGATCCTGAAGTTGATTACCCCTTCGTCGATCAAGTGAATAATTTAACTGCTATTTTAAGTCAGCGTATAATCAAATCTTCCCATGTGTCTTCCAAATACTAGGAATTGACAATCGATCTCTGCCTTTCTTGTACTCTGTGTTATCAGACATGTCGTCACAGGTTATTCTGATTACTGGTGCAGGCGGATTTTTGGGGAACCTTGTACGTTCATATTGTCTATTGCTGGTATATGTTCAATAGACTGACGTAACTCTCTAGCTCGCGTCCTCTATTTCTGAGATCACTGGCAGACTGATTCTTACTGACACCATCGACATAACTCCGCCGACGCCTGCAACTTCCTCCTGCATTGTATTAACAAAAGATCTTACGCAACCTGATCAAGTTGAATCTTTGTTTCACACTCATTTGGGCCTTCCTGATGTAGTTTACTGTCTTCATGGGATTATGTCTCGAGGGGCAGAGGATAATTTTGACATGGGGCTGAAGGTAACGATGCAGTACCCTTTTACGACCCCCTAGATTCTAAACAGATCAGATCAACGTTGACTCTGTGAGGAGCTTGCTTGACGCAGCTCGAAGAAACTGCAGGCCAGACGTCAAATTCATCTTTGCTTCATCTCTTGCTGTATACGGTGGTCCTCTGGTGCGCGATTCACTGTCGATGGCATGTATTTGCAAAAGGCTGACGTTTCGCTGCAGCCGGAGATCATCACACCCTCAACAGTCGCGATTCCTCAAAGTTCCTATGGGATGGAGAAACTGATGGTGGAGCTCTTGATCAACGACTACACCCGTAGAGGGTGGATCGATGGCAGGGTTCTTCGATTACCAACTATTGTGGTTCGCGCAGGTGCTCCTTCGAATGCGACATCATCGTTTCTGTCCGGTATGGTAATTTAGTTGACCGTAGCCCACTACTTACTTCTTGTTTATTTAGGTATCGTCCGTGAACCTTTGCGGGGTGTCGAGACTACCTGTCCCATTGGCAACTCTCTGTGGATTCGCCAGAGCTATCTCTGAAAGTCTGGCTGGCCTCTCCAGAAACCACTATACAGAATTTCATTATTGCCAAAGACATTCCGGCCAGCAACTTTGTATCTCACACAAGAGTAGTTTGCCTTCCTGGATTCACGGCCTCCATTAGAGATGAGCTTGAGGCGCTGGAGAAAGTTGGTGGAAAGGCTGCACTGGAACTGGTGAAGTTTAAAGACGACCCTACAAACCGCCGCATCGTTGCGTCATGGCCCTCTGTGTTTGACAATAGCTACGCCCTTGGGTTGGGCTTTCGAGTGGACGAGGGGGGGATTGAAGCAGTAGTTAGGAGATTTCAGCTGGGTTTGAGGCATAATTGACGTCTCACCGTAAAAAAATGATAATACCTGTGTTTATTATCTGAACAGAATTTTCTTTCCCTTTGGTTTCTGAGGGAACACCCAACATTGGCCCCTATTAGTATCACCCGTTTACAGCATCACGTGTAAGTAATTCCCGTCAAATTCCAATTCCAATTCCAATTACACGGGTTACCAACGGTCTTCTACAACCCGGGCTCGCTAACTAGTTTGGGCTTTCTCTCACCTGCCGGGCTCTACTCCTGCTACCCACAGTTACACGTGTACTTTCACCAGGAATCGTTGCCTGGGACTACGGGGGTTTCTTTAAAAAGCTTTCCCAACCACGCTTCAACGAATCCCAGACGACTCCCGAACTGTATCTTACCCCAAGCTCTTTCTCTCTCTAAATCTGACGACCTGTTTTAATACACACACGACATTCCAAACGAGCAATTGTAGTGACTAGACACCATGGCTGACCCCGTTGCTGAGAAATCTGGCTTCTTGAAGATGTACATGTCAAACCACCCAGACACATTGGTTGCATACGCCAAATGGTTTGGTAAAGTGCAGGAGGTCATCAAGAGCGCCGAGATGTCTGCAATTGATACTAAGGTATGCTTATTACTCGATTTTATCTAGAATTCTCATTGAATACTGCTGTAGAGTATGACACTAAGCTGCACAATGCAAAACGGTACGAAGAAGGATGTTCGAGTACTCATCGAACCTCCTCTTCGAGGTTATGATGATGTCAAGCCTCGTTTGCTTGAGATGAAAGCACTGGCACAGGAGGGTCTTGGAATGGTAGGTATCTCCAAATTATCCCTCATATTTCGTTTCTCAACTACCATAGATCAAAGCGCCCAAGATATCTGGTTTCGTGCTTCCAAAGAAAGCTCATATGACGTCCCTTTCAACCATTGTGCCTGGATTTTTGTACTTCTTCGCTGGCTCCACCTCGCCCCTTGGATTTATTTCAACCTTCGTAGCGTCATTCATTGGAACTAAGATCACAGCGTGGATTTTTTGGTCCTTAGTTGCCGCACACTCCCTTGAAAGCCTTTACACAGTACACCTATGCAGAAAACATGGGGTAGGGCTTACTGACACGGTATGTTTTTATTTTATAAGTTGAAGTAGTTTCTAATGTAGGTTTCTCTACTCATAGGCATTATACTTCGCTGCCACTGTTGTTTGTGGATTTCCCATATGGCAGGATCTGCGACAAAGAATACAGACCGCTCGCATCGACTCAGTCATGAAAATACAATAACTGAAATTTACACCATAAGCTGTATTGCGCCTATTCATACTTACTTTTACGGTTCTACCTTAGCTGTAGATTGTTGTTTTAGTTAGATATTTTGTCGTTGCATTGTACATGGATTCTGTTAGCTTTGAACTTTCTTCTGATTTTTTGTCTAGATTTATGAGCTTCAAACGACTACAATCTTGTTTTGTCTTTGAGGCCTCTGTGTGATCATGAGGGGTATGTATATTATTTGTGATCGAAGACTCGGAAGAGTTTGAAGATCAATCTGGACCGACTGCCCAAGCGGTAATCGTGCCTTTTTGCTTCCACCCTCATCGTGACTTTGGCACACAGGCCATGAACTTCTCAAACTTCTTCTCCGCAGTGCAATGTGCTAATTTAATAACGACATGCGCGCTTTCTGTTTAACGTATTGACAAATTGGAGAGTAAATGGGGGATGTCGGTGTCAAACAAATGCCACATTCTTTTGCTTCTTGTGACTTGAACCCAACTCCATTGACGACAGCACTGCCTCACTCAATTAACACGCTTGCGCGTATCTTGCCAACTGCCTCTATCCTTGGTCTTTAAGCCTTCAATGTCAATCTCAGAGTCTGGCTTTCCCGCGAGCTTTGCGACGGCAAATGAAATCCCAGATGATATTTGGAGGCTCATTGCAGACGAACTTCTGCACAGTTTGGGCAAGGACAGACTACCCAGTGCATATATGTCCGTGAACCGTACTTTCTTTCACTACTTTCTTGATCAGAAGTACGGCAAGATTGAATGGGTGCAGCTGGACGAGAAGATGATTGATATACTCAACCGCTTACAGTAAGTGAATCTAATAAATGTCCTGTGGGTATCTTAGTTGTTGAACACAAGTAACACAACAGGGATCCTATAATCGCTCAACACGTTAGCCAACTATTTATTAGGGCGTGGTTCATCCAATACCTACTCAGGCGGGAGGAGTTGTTTCATCAGAAACCCTCGAAAACCTCACAGTTTTTAGCTCTATTTTCAAAGAAGCCACCGCCAAAGGCGCTTCAAGTTGCAGGCCAACTACGAAACACCCGACCCACAAACCAAGGAAAGCTGGTCGATGCGCTTTCCTCCAAGGATATCATCCAATCCATGATTAACGCCGTCCAGAACATGACCAAGGTTACCATGTTGAATTTCGAGTGGAGGGACCTTCCTTTGACCAAGGGCACCATGGTGTTCCTCCTCAAATCACGACAAGCGTTTGACAAGAGTTTACGCTCCCTCGTGCTACGCGCCGAGTTCTCAAAGTTCCAGGAAATCCTTTCGATCGCAAACTTTGAAAATATCTTTGAGATCGATTTTGCATTCGACTACTCAACCGATCCGGATGGGGACACTGTCAACCTTTCGGGTTCTGCCCATCCTAGGAGGCGAAGATATAAGCCTATTCCCCAAGTAATTTCTCAACGACAGTGGAACCAAACCATTGTACCTTTTGTCGAGTACAGAAGGTTCACGCTTCGCTCCCTCACCATTTCGTCTGAATGCCAATACCTCGACCTTGCTGACTTGTTCGACGCATTACCACATATCCCCTCGCTTCGTCATTTCGGACTCCATATACCTGCAGCTGAAAAGTTCCTATCCAGACCCGAGTCGGTTGTCAACTTTTTAAAAGTCCATTCCGCTGTCCTCATCAGCGTCAGTCTCCTGCCTGTCCAGCCCTCTAGCACCGCTACCGCGAACGTTCGTAATGCGTCCAACCCAGTTATTGGTGCTATCATCAGACTCCTCCGTGATTCGTCTATCCTCAATGGGATGGAATCCCTAGATATTCCGTATATTTCAAAGGACGACACGCTTCCACTGCTGAGACAGTCGGCAGACACCCTTTCGAAGCTTGGACTTGTTGGCGGTTTTGTACCCAGAAATGACATCCTCAACATTTCAAGCATCTTCTCCCATCGCCCAACTGGGATATCTCATTTGACGTTGAACTTAGAATTTATAGATCTGGGCTTACTTGCCTCTCTGGCCGTTGGATTCCCAGGTCTTCGTTCCCTTGTTCTCATCTACACCGGAGAGAGCTGGGTTGTAAGATTTCAGCATTTTCATCCGGCGAACACCTATTAACATTCAGCATGGATTGTAGGCAGAATTCACCGCAGAGCAAGAAACATTCAATGAGCGAAATGTGGCGCTTCTGTCTGGATGGGGACTCGAAGATATCTCTGTCTATCACAAAACATTCAGGCCGCCCTCTCAAATCGACCGCGGCTCTTCTATAAACGCTACCTCTGAGATGTCTTGCATGATGTGGATCTCCTCGTATATTCCAGCTGTGCACAGATTTAAAGGCTTTCCCAGTCCCAGACGTAAGTCGACGACGACGCAGCTTACCTTGTCATAATATCTAATCGAACTCTTGGATAAAAAGATAAAGGTTTCACCTTTGCTGCTCATTGCGAGGAGTGTGAGTCATCAGCAAGGAGACTGCAATACGCCAACGGTCAAATGTTGTGCAACATCTGCCTTGTTCTCAAATACGGGTCGTCTTTGCATTGAATCGTGGCATCCCCCTGCGTCATACAATGCAAGGTCATATTTGTCTATGGAACATATTCAATTTTCAAATCTGCCAAACCTTCACTCAAGCCTTTGGAGTTGCTACACACTACTTTTTCCACCTTTGATCCCTCTGACGGGTCGTGCAAACCCATCTCTCCCCTTAAATCTGTATAATATTCCTGTGTCAATCCAGCCCTTTCTCTGGCCTCTTCATTGAAAGGCCCTTTTACGTCACCTCTCCAGCAGCGTTTCACTTCATCGCGGAAGGACGTGACAGGATTTCGTCCTTCCTGGGCACAAATCCATGTAAACCATCGATGCCCCGATGTGACGTGGGTAACTTCATCCGCATGAATGACCTCCAGCACAGAAACGGTATCGGTGTCGCCTGCTTTTTTGAATCGCTCAATGGTGGCTGGATTAACGTCAAGTCCCCGTGCTTCATGAACTAGATGTATTATGGCTAGCCGTGAACGGAAGGAATCAGAGGTGACAGTTGCGGATTCCCAGAGAGAGGCGTGGACAGGCATACTGCCGTATGGAGTTGAAGGAGAGATAGCTTTGAGGCGCGAGGTTAGGAGGGAACTAAATGTGACTTTAGGCGATCTTGCGAACATTTGGGAAGAAACAATCTTACAAGTGCTTCGCCTCATCTAGCGCCATCTTAGCGAAATCTGAGAAGAACGCGCGAGGTATGTCAGGATGTCGGGGCCCAAACCTCGCCATAATATCCCATCTGCCTTTTTGTGAACCTTGGTCAAAGCCTAGACTGGAAAATGTGGCTTACGCTAAATCGATACTGAACAGGGCGTCAAACTACTGCATCAAAAACAAGACGAGAGTAATACTAACGCCCACTGCTCAATATTTGCTAGTGCATGAAGCATGACGGCTCTATTTTTTCGACTCTTTACTTTAGCCGGATCAACAGTGTTTTTTGCGAATGATTCTTCTCGTAGCGGAACGTCTGGTGGTTTCGGAGCATTGCTAGATTTGTTGCCGACTGAAGGAAGTTTGCCTGTGAAGAAGAGATCCACTGCGTGTCTCGTGCGTTCCACCTAGATAATTCAGCGTAAAGCGAGCAGAAAAAAAGCAAGTAAAAGGGACATACCTTTAGAATTGGATCAGGTGTATTCAGAATCAAAACGGCCCAATCCATCAAGGTTTTTGGGGGGTTAGCGGTTGGGACCACTGGTTCAGGCTCTCGAGGTATTGTTGGGGCTGCTACCTCGGGAATGATAGATACAACTTTGGCAGGAGGGGGGTCAGAGAATGCTATATGACGGCGTAAATTATTGATGAGATAGGGGGAGAATTAAAAATCATAATTGCCTTCCGATACTGGTCGTAACTCAACCACCCTCCAATTCCGTCCTGATTGAGGCGCTTCCATGTATACCATTTCCACTCCATCCTTAGGGTCCATCTGAACAAATACGTTATAGGTACAGGCCTTTAGACCAGTCTGACTCTCTCCTGTGCTCAGGTTAAAATCATATCTATCCACAAAGTCAAACGCTAATCAGTAATCGCATCATCAACCAGAAAGAAAAAAGCAAACCTATGCCACGGACAAACAGCTATAACACCAGTATCACATTCCTCTATATCAGCATGCGACATGTCTGCTCCCAGGTGTGGACAATTAGCTTCCATGGCGTAGATCTGGTGAGCATTTGTTGCATCTATCGTTGGGGTAGCAGTGCCATGACAGGAGGGTTGATCTGACTTGTGGTTAGTTTCAGCCTCATCCAAGTTACTCGTTGACGTAGAGGACGAAAGTCTGAAGAGAATCAGAGGATGGTAGTGCCCTTCTCCAGACCGAAGGTTGAGAAAATATCGAAAATGCGTCAAGAGATCATGTAAGGGAGCGATCCTGATACGGTCGCAGAGTAGATGTTGACGAGAGACAAAGACATTAGTTTATGTTTCATGGATGAATCCCGAAAGAACGAACTTGAGCAAGGTCACCGACATGTTATTGCAGATGATGGTAGTACAGAGTTGATCAATAAATTGTGCTTTATTATTAGCTTCATCCTACTTTTTATCAATTGCCAAATGAGGAACCCGTTCACTCTTGGATCCGCAAGCTATCAGAGAAAAAAAGGGAGCCTTTTATTGGTCAATCGAACTCTAATTAGCTATATATGTTTGCAGCAGTTAAGGTAATACATATGGTAGTACATACATGCAAAGGTTGAAATGTGTTAGTTGAGGAGGTCATACGTAAACCGGTGGATGAGAGTAGTACAGTAAATTAGATGCTTGCTGAGATGGTGGATCATGGAGCGCAACAAAAATTCCGAAAGTGAGAAAGAGTCTTGTAAACAGCATAGCAAAAGGGTATAGATGAAACAAAGATTTTAAAATCGAAAAAACGTGAATGGGACAGGACGGTTTTTACATCATGACTTGGGCGCTATGGAACATGCCAAAGGTACCCTGCAACCCAGGGATAGCGGGCGGGATATGTGCATATGCAGAGATCAGAGCCTGATTATGCGCAGGTGGTGAGGGGGATCCTTCGGGCCACGAAAATCTTGAAACACGGGTTAATGTTGTTTCAAGTTAGGTTGCAACTGAAGCTTACCCGGGCATCATCATATTCTGCCACCAATCAGGGTTCTTGATCGCCTGCATTGTTGCCAACATTTCCTCTTCAGAAACGCCGCCCACATAGGACATGTCGAGGTCCGACGAGAATGTGATTGCTCCAGCCCCAGCGAACGTGGCTTCTGTCGTGTAAACAGGAGCTGACATAGGGGCTGGGGCGCTGCTGCCCGAAGCACCTCCCATGTCATTTCCACCGGATGATCTGACAACAGAGAACGTATTTATACCCATCCCAGGACCGGATGAAGAGCCGCCTGAAGGTGGCAATTGGCTTGGTGGAGGTGGATTGGTATGGAGACGCCCAACAGTCGCGCCGTCACGACGATGAAGAGAAAGACGGCTCGCTAGGAAACGGGCGTATAATTTTGGAGTGTGGCGGTCATCAATCGCGATTTTAGGTGAGCTCAGGGTAGAAATAAGTCTTCCGATCAAGTCGAGGATTTCGTTCTCTTGGTCCTTTACAAGGAAGGAGGATGTTTCGGGACGAAGAAGCTATAGATAATAGGACACAACTTAGATGTCCATCATTTTAAGGGACAAAAATATTAGATCCTTACTTTCAGGAGGAAAGCCGATGCAAAGGAAGCGAATACGAAGTGACCTGTGAGCAAGGAGGCAGGGATGGGTCAAGAGGTCCAGAACGAATGAGAAAGATGTAAAACGTACCGTCAGGTGCATATCTCATGTATCCACTAGGAGCTAGCGTATCAATCATGATCTCGATGACAGACTTTGCAGAGTCCATGCACTGTGTTTTACCACATGGTTAGCTAAAATAGAGAAAAGATCAGAACTCGGCATCCATACCTTGTCGAAGAAGACTCTATCGTCGGCCTTCAATCCCCTTTGGAATGCTTGCTGGAAACCAAACGAAAACATCACGAGACGAGAGTAGCTAACCAAGCTTTAGGCGCTCATCAGCCTCAAGTTCTAGTTGAACATAAGGAAAAGTGCACGTACAATGGTAGCAAAGTGCATCGGAAAGCACAGCTGGGATCTAATAATAGAAAGGAGACAGTCAAAAAACTGAAAAGTCAATCAGTGCGAAAAAAACGCACCGCTCTTGTCGGAATCTTCTTCGAAGCGCTTGGCCCATTCCTTGTGATAGTTCGTCAAGTGTTGGTCATGAACCAAGGTCACAGACTTGAAGTCCACTTTCTATTAGGTTCATCAGCAACATGAGACAGAGACATAAATATATATGGCCTTACTTTATTCAAACCAGTGGGTGCAGATGGGTCACTGAAGATCTCATCGTGGAATTTGGCCACAATTTGCAGAAGAGCAGAGTAGGCACAGAGATGAACGTCGTACTGTTGGGCAAAAAATCAGTATCCGCTCTACTTATTTAGCAATTGAATATGTCCTACAGAATGGTTGTACTGGGATTTCTTGTACCACTCTTTCGCATTACGCACGATGCTGATGAAAATCGTTAGCCTTTCAGAGGTTGCGCAAAATAAAAACTGAACATACAAGTCTTCTTTGATCGTCGACGGCTTTCCAAATTGTGTAGCAGTTGACCTGTCCAGATTGAAACAGATCATCCAAACTCGCGTCTTGTTCATAATTTCGCGTTCCTGCTTCTCAGACTGAGGCTTCACCGTGGACACCTGGTGAAGATTCAAATCCGTAGCAATCCTACCAGAACCAAATAACATTAGCGACCAGTCACAACCTTTCTGAGATAATCGCACCTTATGGCAAGACCGGTGTATAACCAGCTTCGATCTTCTTCCCATCGTCTGGCGGGAACAGCGTAGATACTCATGAGAATATACGCCTGACAAAGCTCGACAGACTTCCAGCCATCTATCAGCGCGTTGGCAGCTGAATGTTTAGCAAAGTGCATCGCAATGGGGTAAATCTCCGACTTTTCAGCGTAGTACCTCGACGATATTGCACAGACTGTATAAGGGACATCATTCAGTACTTCCACGATACAAGTTCAGATGGGAGGATTGATCACGACACTCACTGACTGTGAACAAGAATGGGCATCTCTGGTAGGTTGATGCGGGGGTATGTAAAACCGGGTCTAGAAGGGAAATAAAGGGCTGGAAAATATATGTATATCAGGAACGGGCGCCCTGATGGACAGGGAAAAACATACGTTGACTCTCTCATAGAAACTTAAAAAAAAACAAATAAATAAGTCAAATCATCCACTCTCAGCGCAACACGACGTACATCTTGAACAGTTTCTCCACATCATCAGGCCTGACAAGTCCGTGAACAATAATCTCGGGAGGACTATGTTGTTCAATTAGAGTAGCTCTTTTCCCAAGGTCTGTCGCAGGTCCTATTTTGAAATGCGTCAGCCACCAAGGAGAACCAACAAAGTCGGAGGTGACAACATACCCGGTGCAAAGTATTCCGCATTGGCCACACCCTACAGAGCATTCAAAACATATTGAGTCCGACATCTCATCAAAAATAAATGCACAGAAAATGCACAGAATGTCACTTACAACATTGTCGTCGTTATCATCATCGTTGACACCCGTTTTGTTCTCTTTCTTCTTGCTCTTTCGATTGCTGCTCAAGCTCAAATCGGCAATTAACCCGAGAGGAACATGGGTGTCGGGCAGGGCAGATTGAAGCTTTTCAGTCTCGCTGCCTTCATCCTTATCGGCTGCATCTGCGTCATCATTGACCAGCTTTGGGCGCTTGCCATCATCCTCGTCCTCGGAGTCATCATCGTTCATGTCTTCGTTATGAGGATCCATGAAGGCCTGCGGCCCGACTTTCTTTCCAGCGCTTTGCACGGTGCTCTGTAAACGATCCAACCAGGCAAGTACGTTCCCGTTGTTCTGATCAGAAGGCGAGGTAGCCATGCGATATGAGGCAATCGATAATGGTGTTGCGGTGTAAGGGTTATGTAACTACCGTGCAATATCGGATAGAAATGAGAGCCTATTAAAATTTCAACGAGATGGCAAACTCACCTGCTTGAGGAGCGATTCGATAATGGCATCTTTTTGCCTGATCTGAGCTAGAAGGTACTCGCGTTTGCTAATCATAGGAGAGAAATCAGAATCATGAACTGGCGAGGAGCATCGTGAAGAAGAAGAAGAAGAAGAAGAAGAAGAAGCCGAGGAAACTGAATGGACGAAAGAAGGAGTAGGAGAAGAAGGAAAAGACATTGCAAGTAAAGAAAGGGAGGTGGGTATACCGCTTCTGTCGCAGCAGCTTTTAAATGGGCCAACTCATTAAAGGGGATTACCCCTGTTCAACTGAGCCCATGCCTAACCATATTCGGTCGGAGCAAAACAGACAAGTCCGGGGAACACGTCTGTGCAAACATTGAAAGATAGCTTTCAAAAAGCTCCAAAAACATGTGGATAGAATTATTCCAAGCGCAAGGAAAAGTCAAGCACCGACGCCAAAAGAACGTCGAGACCGATAGAAAAATGGAAAAAAACCATGCGGATGATGACTCACTTTGGTGCGGTCCTCGGTTTACGACCTTCGACGACGCAGACGTGACCACCTTGTTTGCAGCGTTTACAGGTGTTGGGATCCTCTGGCGGGAAGTCACATTTCATCTGTACATCCGTTTCGGCAGGATAAGCACCGGAGAGAATACGATGGAAAAAGGATATAGTGGTGTCGGTGGAGGGTTAGAATCGACGTCGACGTGCGATATTTTGGACCAATATGTCCAAGAAGAAAGGTTAACGGAGCAGTGATAATACGCAGCAGATATGAAACGATATGATTGGACACGGAACCATCGGAGTAGAGAAGATTAGAACGGATCCAACGGAAGAGACAGCCCGATGGGAATGCACACGAGAGAAAAAATGGTAACAGAAGTTTGGTAAGACAAGTGTGTAACATACTTGAAAGATATGTTTGCGTACCTTGAGCTTTTTGCAGTGCTTACAGGCACCGGGACTGATTATTTGGTGTCACGAGTTGGATTACGGATGAGAATCCATGAAAATTCCAACAGCAGAAACGCAGAACCACCATCGGAGAGTTGGAATAGCGAATTGAATCCCAAACATTCCACCATTACATGAACAGACACAAGTAACATAGATGTGGGTCATGCGACAAACACCACCCGGAGTTTTGAATTCGGGCAAGGCAGTGCATTGAACGGGGACATATATCGACCGAAAAGAGGGCATTCAGTGTCAGAGACAAGAATGTCAGTCAGACAGCAGGCAAACAGCAAGCATTAGAAATTGAATGTTGAAAAATAAGCGCCACCAGACCCCGCAAAAGGTTGTTCAAATGGATATGGTTAAACGTTGCCGGATAAGGTGCAACACCAACGGAATGGGTGTCGTGGGAATTTATGCCGATTCGGCATTCAAGGCCACGGCGGACATGATTCGTGACCGTGCAGTTGGATCGTCGCCCAGGATAATTAGCACATACACGGGTAATAATGTGCATACCAGGTTTCGTCGGAGACAAACGGTCGAGTAACGGGTATCGAATGAAACATATTTTTGAAGGGCCGGATTCATCGCCGATGGTTGACATCAGAGCACCAAAAGATGGATATAAACAAGGAAAAGTGGATAGTTAGCAACAAGTTCACCGCCCAATCAAAGCCGAAGAAAAGAAAGATAATAGCGTAAGTCAACTATCTTTGAAGTTTCGCTTTCAACTCGGCACCGTTCATTGACGTTTGGCTGAAAACTCCACTCCACAGCTCTTTATTTTGATGCACTTCGTTTCGAATGCGACAGGAATGAAGAGCAAAAAGGCAATGAAGCCAGAAAAAGAAACATTGAACTCACAGTCGTGCACCTTTCTCGCGCTTGCCGCCTTTACCGGCAATCCCAAGACCTCCCAGACCTACTCGAATCCTCCCACTCATTGCCAAACCCGATTCATCATTAGATTCGCTCTCGGAATCGCTAGGATCATTCGCCTGCCAGTCTTCGGTTTCTTCTCTTTTCGTTCGTTTTCGCTTTCCTTGGATTTTGGGTGGAACCGATGTTGATGCAGTATTTCTCTGATTCGCAGGATCGGCCGTCTGAGGGTTTTGAACGGGGGCTTTAGGTTGTGACGCAGGTATACTGGGTTGGGCATTAGAAGCACGCGTCTTTGTGGACGGTACGGCCACGTTGCTCGAGAACCCAGCATCGTTTGGCCATTGCTCAAGAGAAGCAGCAGTGTTTGCTGATCGCTGCTGTGATCGAGGAGCAGGTGACGTTTGAGGAGCAGAACTCGATTGAGAAACAAATCGCTGGAACTGTGGCTGCTGGAATTGAGTATTAACCTGAGGGTTAGGTTTCCGAGGTTGAGGCTGTTGCGTCTGATGAGGCGCTTGTTGATGACCTGAATATGCCTGTTGGTGATGATGTGAGTGATGTTGGGGTGGCTGAGAGTGCGACGCTTGTCCTGGCTGTAGTTGTTGGAACGCTGGGTCTGGGGAATTCGAATACGATTGAAGGGTTGACTCCGGAGTATACCTTTGTCCGTGATCTGGCGTTGATGCCCCGCTTGCGTTGCTCAATGACAACAAGTCCGAATAAAATGGAGAATTCGTAAACACATCCGTTCCCTGGTGAGGATACGATGAGCTTTGATTTCCAGACTCGTGGACAGGCAGATGGGAGGGTGCAGGCATAGCGTTAGAGACCGGTTGGGCGTATTGAACCATAGACGAAGGAGGCGTGTACTGCTCAGGCAAATACTGGTATGAACTCTGAGGTTGCGGTTGAGCAATACCTTGAGGCGCATTCCTTCGATAGTTTGCTTGAGATTGGAATGGGGGTGACTGAGCTTGCTGCTGAGACTGGCTGCTTGAACCGAAACTATTGATCCATTGCTGGTATGGCCCATGATCGTCTCTACCATGCGAGTTGTCGTTTGGGTTGTAGAAAGTAGAAGTTGGACCGATCATTGACGATGAGGATTGTACTGGCTGAGAGGGTTTTGGTTGGGCTACTTGACCAGCTTGTTGGTTATAGTACCATTGATTGGTAGGTATTTGAGTTGCATCCTGATTTGCAGAACCTAGTACGGAATTAATTATAATAAGTATAAGATGTTGAAATCAAAAAACCTTGGGGAAAAGCAGCGGAAGATGGGCGCGAACGAGAGGTTCCGCGTTGATGGTCGTTCATGGAGGAAAGGGCTCCGGGTTGAAGATAGTAGTGAGGACGAGGAGAAGGGAGTATGAATTTGGGAATTAGATAGTATTATCTTGGAGTCGGTAAACTTTATGGGCCGATGGAAAGTGGAGAGAAGGGGAACTGACAAAGTTGAAGCCCTTCTTGTACTCTTCGGTCAAAAGACCTTTTCATCGGATGAACAGATACGTACTAGCTCAATTACAAGATGGACAGAATCATGATGACAAAGAATTAAATCATCTCTCGGTTCGTGCCTTGTTAATACCTCCGTTGATTCGAAACATATCCTTTATTTTCCCATACAACAACTTGTATGTATTGCGATAAAACTGCACAACACCTGTGCTTCAAGTCTTCGCAAATCTTTGATGATTAAAGGAACCTAATATAACTCACAACCAATCGACCAACCGACTCCAGCCCGAGCTATCGTTTCGACATGTTGTCACCCTGATAGTAACGCGCCCGCATTGACTTGATGCGCCGACCACTAGCGACAAGATGGAACGCCTCGTTAAACTCACCAAGCCCCCGTTAATGCCATAACGGTCGTTTCGCGTTTGATTTCGATCATTCATGACATACTTTACAGGCCGAGAGCTCTCAACTCACTACAAAAGTATAAAGTTACTTTTCGACGAAACTCCACGTTTTGTGGCAACCAACCATTCAGCTGAGCGCCCACCGTCGTTTAATCATACAGGACCCTTCGCCATGGCACTCCCAAGGAATCAGCATCATAATAATAATACAACAAGCATATGCTTCTATAGGGTCAGCTCCCCTTCAGCCATATCTATGTACTGAACTCGCACAGGCCAAGATGTACCGGTTCGCTCCAGTTCAAAATACAAGCCGAATGAGCATCTAGCCCTGTGTAATAGGCCAGTAAACCAAGATATAACAGCTTGTAATAAGTCTACATGAGGTGCTGACAGAACCTCCTGTCAGTCACCATCGGCCTATTTTACGTCCGACATTTTCCCTCACTCGTGGACAGCCAGCTGTTTCTGACCGCACCACGAACCCATGACCCATTTAATTAATTCGAATACCATTACATTTCCCGAGTCGAGACGCGCTTTTCAGTGTAACCTTTGACGCAAGGCACGAGGTCTGGTCATTTTCACTGTTCTCCCTTCATATTTTTTTCCTGAATCTCCTTTTCGAGTAAACAAAATCCAACATTATGCATTATGACGCAGTTAACCTCATCGTGGCCTCTCCGTCAATGCCCACTGTACTGCCAATCTATTCGTATCCGTTCCGATCACAATGGGCGGCGTTCGACGAGCGCTCATTACGCCGCATCGCCAATACGCAGTGAAAAAGACACAGTACCCATTTCACAATGAAGCTCAGCCCAAAGAACTCTGTGAAACCGACTTGACGACTACGAGTATATAATTACATAGGGTTACCCGCCTAGAAGCCGGCTCGAGTTGCGCAGCCCCCACTGATTGAGTCGGTTGAATTCTGATGACAAGTACACTTACTTTTGCGAGGATATAACGTCGGAATACCCTTGCCACTTCACGCGGAATGACAACGAGGTTCCAACTTCCCTAGGCCGATTCGAGACCCCAACCCCTCCTATCTATATATGGGCAGGTTTGTCTTCCGTGAAACCATAGCTGTATGTTTTTCTCAATTCCACCCGTCAACCTCCAAAATTTGGCCCTTCACGCACCTATTTCCACCAATCAACATATACATTCGCTCCCTCATGACCACTGTTTATTTTCAGCGCTCACACAGTCCACCTCGAAGCGTCTTCCGTTGAATTGCGTCTTTGGAGTGGGATACTGGTAGGTATCGTTCTTATCTTCGACCTACCCGTCAGCCATTTAATTTACATGCTGCACGTCTTATAAGGTTTCGTGGAGGATTCAAGGGTTCTCAGCTTGTTTCTAGACCGTTTTGTTGCCCAAAATACACGAATTTTGATCAGAGGATGTCATTGGGAAACGAGAATAACATCAGAACGTCTTCTATCACCGGAATACATACTTCTAATTCGACCCCGAATTGGCTAAGACTCGAATTGAACTTGGTTGTAAATAAATCGAACTGAGTGAGGAGAGGGTCTGTTGATTTTTTTAGTTTACAAGAGGGTATTTTGTATTCACCCACGGATAATTACAGGTTATTACATGTACATAATTATAATGACCTTGTCAATATAATAATTAACCATTTAGGTCGATACAAACGACCATAAGGAAAGATTAAAGTTAACGTTGCTACTGTAGAGGTTTGTATGGTGGCAACGGATCCCAGAGCGTTACATGCGGAAGTTAGCAATGGAAGGCATGTTACGCGTTACATCCTGGTAAATAGGCAATGGAACCGCCCGTAGGGCGGAAAAAAATTGAATTTTGGCGTTTTTTTTTGATTTTATTTTAGCAATCAGGCCAACGTTACGCGTTACCAAAAGGTAATTAGGCAATATCCACATCCAGTGTTACGCGTTACCATTGCCACCATACAAACCTTTACAGTATAAGTAATGTAACTAACTATGTATAAAGGAAGATTTTCATTGGAAAGCCTGCAGCTGACGCTTCGTTCAGACGCCCGAACCGGTGTTGCTGAGAATATCTCAGCTTCTCATCAGTACGCAGGTTGAGCACAAGGACAGCAAGGATGATCACCAAAGCCGTCCAGGCTCCACGCGAGTGAGCTGGCACTTCGAATTCTTGAGTGCTATCCTGACCTGACAACTTCTGCTCATGTCCAGTCCGATGGATCTCTGATCTGACAGTGCGAATGGTATTTTTGTGCGCAGGGTGAGACCCCGTTGTTCGACAACGGCTGCAGATTTAAAGGATTGCGTCAATAAGCAGAATTTGAATGGCGGGCTTTTGTATGAATCTCACTCCAAATCAGTGGGTTGTCGGGAGGAGATATGCCCCAGGCGCCGACCGAGGTGACAGCCATCGCGAAATATACACGAGGTATAGAAGATGAAGAAAATCCGCCACAGGATCAATTAAAGAAGGCCTCGGACGGGGACTGGTGAGAAAAACTGGCAAACTCTCAGACTATGTATAATTTAAATTGTATTGTCATTGGCTATTCGGACTCACGACTAACGGCTTTCCAGGCTTTCTTTTATCAACGACGTCTAGCGGAAGACGTTTTGTATGTACAGTGAGCCCACAGGGGATCAATGACACGGTCAGAGCGGACTAAGAGAGGGAATATTCGGTCAGATACTCAGGCTTCGATATCACTTTGACACGGAGAACCAAGAGTAGCACATACCCAGAACAATTGAGTTATAGCTATAGGGAATCGCATGTGTTTCCCAGAACCCGTCCAGTAATTCCACCGAACCTAATTTTGACCTTCGCAGGCCCATCCCTTAGCTAGGTGTATCACTCAATAAGGAGAACTTCCGGGTCCGATCTTCGAATACCGTGACGATGAACAATACCATCCCTGCTCACCATATCATGCGCCGATAGGGCTTGACGTGAGGATGCACCACTGTGCCAATCAGCACCAGCATATTCGTCGGTTCAGAGGACTTTCACTGACAAACCCTGCTTTCGAAACGCAGAGAATAAGCTTTTATCGATCTGCAGAATTAAACATGGGCATGAGCTTTGATGTGAGCTACGATGTCCTTCATCTTCTTGAATCCTTCCTCTGACATCAGGTCGAGGTCCCACTGCCCAGATAAGAACGTTGGCGGGAGAAGGCGCAAAGGGTTGGGGTGTTCAATGGCGGGAGGTTCGAGGTCGTATGTGCCCGTGTCGCCGCAATAGATGCGCGCGCAAGTACTGAGAAGGCTGACGCCCCATAGACGAGGACAAGGGCAATCGCCCAGCATCAATCCGTACCTGCTCCTCATTTGCTCGTCTCCGATTCTCCGAAGCAATAATTCAGGAGTTTGTCGCATGGGCCATAGTAACGATTTTCGAATGAAGATGGTTTGGCACGAGCAATATTGAAGATGGTGACCAGACCAGGGGGGCATGTTTGATCCGTTGGGAATGGCATGGGCGATACACCTAGGACGGGAGTGGCAAGGGGTAGGTCAACATGGATGAGAAGGTGATAGTGATCTTGTTCAGTCTTGGGAGCCGGAGCCGGAGCGTAAAGGTTCTCATGATGCGACATTTCGGTAGTGTTGCGAGTTTGGAGTGATGTGTAAAGAAGTTGAGTGTGCAAGTGAGATGAGAGATGAGGCTGTAGACTGAGACACATATCTGCTACCACCAAGGTTGTTCGAAATTTCCACGCACGACTTAGTTATGCCCTAAAGCAGGGTTTCTTTCTCATAGCACCTTTACTTGTTAAATCAACGACCGATGAGCAGTCGTCAATTTTAATTACGGCGCTTAGTTCGACAGCAGAGATGATGAGAGAGCATTGTGTCATAGGGCAAAAAAAGATGGCCATATACCCGTAGACCATATTTGTGCGGGGGCTCACGGATTTCGTCGCAGTTATCGACGGGGCGGGGAGCTATAAATAGGACAAGGGCGTTAGTGGTGATGTGATATCAGGGTATATTTACATTGAAAGTTTACCCGAGAATACCCAGCGCTTGCTGTGACTTGATGGCAGTGCCCAGGGGTTCATCAACAATAAGAATGGAGTTGAGGCAGCATCTGGCTGGGGTCAAGAAAGATTTTAAAAACACAACGTCATGTGGGGTGATATCTAGATTCGTTGCTAAACCATGACGAGAAGCAAGTCTCCTACATGATGGGCTAAAATGGTGCGTTTACCCAGAGATACAGACATCTGCTTTGCATTACAGGTGTGATAGTTTTCATGTTGTGCTTGAGACGCTTTATTGCTAAAGTCACCAGGCTGTAGGCTGTCCTAGGAGAATAACTTGAAGACGAGAAGATGGAGAGTAAAAGCCCAAAAAATCCCAGGCAGTCCTTGTGATAACCCAAGCTTGTTCACAGGATCTATAGACCGCCCTGATGATCTTCTAAACAGCGCCAATACGCTGCCTTTTGTTGGTCACTACTGTCGAGAATAGAGAGATCATCGAACTAGAAGTTCTGGGCATAAATAACTTTAGAAGTTCTTCTGTTTCGACAGACATCCGTATATCATGATGATGATGGAGAAGACCAAGAACTGACACGAGGTTATGAGCATTGAACAAGCCAAACCAGAGCTAACTTGTGAACCTATTCTCCCATAGTGAGACAAAGCGAACCAAGATCAACCTTGAGAATGAGCTGCTGCGATACCAGTGAACTTGATTCTGAAGGTGTGTGACAGCTCGCGTCCAGAATCAGGTGATCTATGTCACAGAGTCATATGACGCGCCAATAAACCGCGTGGAACAAGGTCCATGGACCTACGTAACTGTGTTGAGACGGTTTTCAACTTTACAACGAACCTGAACAATGACTCTCAACCTCCAGCAACAAGTGCAAAAGATTTCCCACTTCAAGATCGTTTTCTGACCCGTTCTACCTCATTCATACTCTTCTACGCCTTCAGCAAGTGACAAATGATCGCAATAAAGTCATAATTTCATATAAAGTGCTACCTAAGGGGGCATAAATCCATATTACATGGGGGGTTTACAAAACGAATGGTAAAAGTACAGGTATGTTTCCGTAATAAATCGTACAATAAATAGAATGCTGATAAATAGTCCCATAATGGATCCCATGCAAATAGTCTGTTACAGCGCTTGTCTGTCATCACTGCAGCCTCGCCCCAATCACCCCAAAACGAACGCGACAACCCTTAAAAGCGCCACTGAGCCTTTCGGGTGGTCATACTATCAAGGGACATCCTCTTTCCAAGGGCGGTGGACGATGAACCCCGATATGGAGTAGACGTCCTAGGACCAGACCTAATGGACCCCGCATCCGAGTCGTCGTCATGGATGGAAGCGAGTTTGCTGAAGAAGATAGGGTTGAAGGAAAATCCAACATATTCACCCTCCTCCAGTTTTCGGACGGGCGATTTGAGAGTCTTGGGCGACTCCATGGTGAAGCTACTCATACTGTTCCGGGAGTTGAGCCGCAGTGGTGATGGCTGAACGACTTTGCGTGGTTTCGAGGGAGTTTCATAAGCAGTAGGGTTTTCGCCAAACGATAATTTTCGTAGAGGTGTAGGAACACCTCCAGATCCAACGCATGTCGACGTCGACATATTCGAGAGACGGTCCAGCTCAATCTCCGACCCGTTGTCGCTATAGAAATCGGCATAGGCCTCTGGGGGGTAGCAAGTCGCTGACTGCGCCTCCTGGAGGGCAATGATACGCT
Organism: Panaeolus cyanescens; assembly: GCA_002938355.1. Classification (NCBI taxonomy): domain Eukaryota; kingdom Fungi; phylum Basidiomycota; class Agaricomycetes; order Agaricales; genus Panaeolus; species Panaeolus cyanescens. The sequence goes on from NHTK01000905.1 coordinate 31,676, forward strand.
GTATCATCTCTGACTCCGCTTCATTAGCCAAGAGCTGCTCCATAGAGTGCGCTTGCTGAGCCAGTTGCAGAATTTCCACCTGTCGTGCAAGTTGCCGACAATCCTTCCTCCAATCCTCGGTGATCTCCTGGATCTCCCGCTCATGTTCTTCCCGCAGAGACGCCATGGCCTTCTTGCAATCATCCAGCTCCACCAAAAGCTCTTTGACGAAATCCTCCGTCAGTCTGTCTTTCTGCACATCCAACACCATTTTCTTGGCCGCACGAGCAATGCTCAAAACGCGGCCACGTTTTAGCCTCTCAGCCTCCTGAGTCAACGTATCCACTTCCTTCTGCAGCTTCCACACTTTATTGGCAATCAGGATCCGGTCACAGAACGTTTGGAAGGCACTTGAGGTGGTGCTGCTTTTAGAACTTGAAAGCGAGTCCCTGAGCGTTTTGATCTCCCGCTGTTGTTTCCAGATCCGATTCTGAAGCAGCAGACGCTCGCAAAACGCTGTAAAGGCTACGTTAGCCTCCTTTTCCTTTGGTGGTGCTTCATTTTTCATCTGTGTTGGGGTGGCGGTACCAGAGGAGCGTGTGGGCGATGGTGATGTGGACGAGGATTGTGATGCTTGAGCAACGAGGCGCTCCCGGTGGTGAGCAAAGTTGCGCTGCTTTTGAATCATCCGCTGCAGGTGTGCCGACCGTCTTCGTTCTTGTTTGAGCTTTTGGGCAAGGAGTTTGCATTCTTCAACAGCTCGTTGGGCGATTGCGTCCTTATCGTCATCGAGTACGGGGGCGGGCAAAGCCGTAGGTGCGGAAGATGTTCTGGAGCGTCGTTGGGTGATTCGCACTGCAGCATCAAAAGCGATGAAGATTAGACAAGGCGGGAGAAGATAAAGTAGAGTTGACGAGCTTGAATGGGTCATCATCTGGGACAACTGAGAGTCGTTATCGGTCATAGCGTCCAGCTGACCTATGCTCATGGCCGCTGTGTGGGTCGTTAAAGGGAGGGTATGATGATAGTTTGTGGGGGATTAGGGCGAGGGGGTTGTCAAAGACAACACAAAAAATTGTGCTCGCTAAATGAGGGGAGGGATACAAGGATGCTCAGGGATCCGAAGGTATTGTTTTCTTATGAGATATCTCAGGAAACCGTGTTAGCCGATCGTTTTTGGTAGTCAGCCACATGCATGCCTCAAGTTTACTCGGGCTCTACTCTCAAAATGACTACATTATCTGACAGTTAACAAACCTTTCACACTTCTCCAACGTTTGGCGTTTCATCCTCTCCAAATACCTGTGTAATTTTTCCTCAAACCCTTTCTTGCGTCAGAAGAGTTGCAATGCGGCAAACATGCGGCAGACATGAGGCAAGCATCACGTGCATGATGCTATCATCGGAAACTCATTTTTTCTTTGATGCCATGATGGGCTGACATTCATAAAAAGGACAAAAAGGCACACAAAAAGAGGACAAGAAAATTGATTTTCCCATCGAAACCATGCAAGCCGGCTTGCTCTTGTAAAAGTACAAAATCTACAGAATGACTAAAGAGCGACTAGAGATACAAAATGAATGACAGCAGTTTCGAGAAACTAGGAATTTAGTAGTCGGGATAGCAAGTGCAGGTGCACGCTGGTGCCCTCGTTGGGGTCAAGGTGGCGCTTGGGCTGGGGTTCGAAGTTCGACTTGCGCTGGCATTGGGGAAGGTGCTAGCCTTGGAAGCTGGGCTAACGGTAGCGCTGGGAGAAGAGCTGCTTGAAGGTACACGGTTCTGAGGCTGAGGCTCATCAGGCAAGTCACTGGTGTCGTCGGAATCGTTGAAACCGTAGTAGATCTCAGGTCCGGGTACGGTGTACTGAGTGGGCTTGGGGTAGTAGATATCGACGGTGAGTCCAGGATCCTTTTCTTTCGAAACATATCCAGGAATCGACACCATGGGTGGGTTACCATTGCCTCCATCAGTGATCTTGACTTGAGCGCAGGACAGGTAGAACTCGGGTGCACCGGGTTGATGGAGGCCAATTTGCTCGATGCGGACGAGATACTAAAAGGATTGGCTCAGAATTTTAATCGGTAGACAGAAATAGAATAGAACTAACCTCGCCAGAAGGAACCTGAGGGGGAATGGTGGCCGTGAACTCGCTCTTATCCAGAGACGAAAACGAAAACTGAGGCTCGAAAACGGCACCCCACTCGGCGATCTAAAATTAAGGCCATCAATATCAGAAGCGGGGAAATGACGTGTTTAAGCGCTTACCTTGAACCAACTCTGGCCACTTCCGTCCCACTCAGCAGCTGAACCAGGAGCTTTGCCTAAGTACAGCGCTGCTGGACCCAGGTGGTAGATCTTCTGATTGCTGATCCTGAATCCAATCTTGCTGCCTGCAGCGACGGACACGGTCTCAGTGGCGGGGGAAGTGTTGACATTGCAGCGGAGGTTGTTGCTCGTAATGTCGTTGATGGGGCTGTTTTCGGCTGGCTTTCGCACTGCCTTCGTCGATGTTGTCGAACCAGCGACGAGTGTGTCAAAAATATCTGATATAACAACGTTAGAGTCAATAAAGTGAGTTGAATCGCATGAAAACTTACAGTGAGCGGAAGCGGTCTGAGCAATCAATGCGAGACCGAGAATGGCAGAGAACTTCATGATGAAAAGGGAATAGAAAAAAAATAGGTAGAAATGAGAGGAATGAGAGAAGAAGGGAGTGGATGATGTTGAAAGAAGTGTCAGGCGTCGCCTTCTTATATGTGTGGTGAAGGGCGCATTGTGTTGCCCGGTTTGTGCTCCGCCCAATTTTTCAGATCGCAAAGGGCATTGACTCGACACGCAAAGGGATATGGATGTGGCAGGTCATAGCGACCAAAGACAAAGCAAGCTTGCCGAAAATCTTTTGGTGACAAAGGGCTGATCATGTCAGGGGTTTGTTCATCATTAGCCGCGCGTTGTCCATTTCCCGCTTTGGTTGCCATCCGCTACCAGCTGCAGAGTCATGCATGCTTGGCGACAAGGCTCTGTCCATGGTCTGTAGGAGCCGTGTTTCACTCCGTTGGAAGAAAGAAGAGCGGGTGGCTCGACGCTGAAGGGTCGTACTCTGTTAAAGAACGCTACGCCCTTTGCATGAAAACATGAGGGCATAAAGTAACACCATTGAAAGGCCATAGTACTGACCCGGCGTAATGGTGCATGCATCTGTACGGCTTTTTGTCTCTCGGAACACCAATGAGGCTGATGTCTGACATTACATGTCAAGCTGTACCGGGATTCATCGCAGTTTGGAGGGAATAATGATCATGCCTTTGATGACATTTACTGTCCATAAGCCAATGCGCCGTCAATTGAAAGAAAGTCGAAATTTGGGGGGCATAAGTGCAAGCTTTAGTCATGACTGAAAGCGGACAATGCAAACCGTGTTCGGGTGTCGATCGGCGCTTCCTAAAAGCGGAGCAATGCTGAGATCAACAGCGCCAAGCTATGCAAAAGCTATGGGCCCAAAGCCGCATTGGCATTGAATGACGTCCTCGCCACCTTTGTAAGCCGACGAAAGTGAGTTGGATAGCAATGGCACAGAGTAGAAGAAGTGATAATACATCTAATCTGTTATGCAGAATAACACGGAGGTTAGTCGATGATCTCGCAGGCAGGCATTAAAAGTACCCTCCCGCTGCAGTGCGGCATCTGTGATTATCATCATCTCACTTCATATACATGTGGTCCTTCGAAGTTATTTTGGATATCAGTGGAGACTCTCTGAGGGTACTTCGATTTATCATCATCCATCATAAGAGAGAATAATTGAGTCCAATGGAGTACTCAGGTGGGGATATTTGGAGAACAGCCAGCAATATATTACGGTGACGAATTCAGGCATGCTTGGGCAAAACTCGCCTTGTTGCGTCAACTTGTGGCGAACCGGATATCCGACAATCTACATTATTCTCAAACGCCGTCAAACCTGGGGTTTATGTGAAAGGCCGATGTGTTGAAGTCTTGCCCCAGTGATTGTCCTTATCGGACGCTAATAATGCAACGCATCTTTAATGACACTGACAACCTATTCCTCCCAGAAATGAGCAAAAACCACGGAGTCCTTATAACTTTCAAGTCTCAATGATATGCATATGGACCGTATCACTGACCCTATCCGTAGTTTCGGCGCCCCTTCTTGCTTCGAAACACCAGAATATCTGAATTAACTAGGTTTCTAGAATCAGCGGAATAAACATCCCGGCTGAAATTAAAACGCTCAATGAGATGGGCGGCCTTCCACATGAGCACAAGTATCGTAACATCGTTGTCTGGTAATAGAGTTTCAGTGCATTGTTGCTGTCATTTCGAGCAAGAGAGGTTGAGAGCGGCGCTTAGTGCCTGAGCTCGAGTTCCTGGGCCTTGGATAGGGGAAAAATGGACCAAATGTAGACCACTTGACCTTCGCGCTTGCATCTAACCGTTCGATATCATACCTGATATTATTCAACGATGTGTTCTATATATTTCGTTTCGAGAGGTGATCCGAGTCGGGGAAGTGCACAATATGAATAACCCCAAAGCGACAATGCCTTCGAAGGCTATGGTATCCACCGAGTGCCACGGAGAGATAATGAAGGAGTTGGAATGAATTGTGGAATAGATGCAGATTAGAAATGTGCGATGACTTACTGTCTTTGCTATCTCCTTTCCTTCTTCTGTCACCGGTCACTTAGGTCACTTGAAACACATCGTATATCAAGTCGGTGCTCGGTCTCACGTACCTTACCCTCGACCTACGTTGTAAGCGGAGAATCGAAAGGTATATAAGCCACAAGTAAGGCCATAGACACCAGTATCAAACCATTTCCATCATGACTTCCACCGGACCAGCTGTCGACAAACTCGACCTGAAGAACATCCAAGGAGATATTTTGTGCGTTCTTTCTTTTTCGATGGGCAGAGAACAATATTGATTGTCCCAACATCAGGAGTGGCTTGCCCAAGAAGACAGAGTTCTACTACTTCTTCAACATCACCGATGGCCCAGAATTCAGGAAGGATTTGTGCGACTTGGTCCCGCTGATCACCACCGTCGACCAAGTCCTCAAGGACCGCAAAAGGATCGATGACCACAAGAAGCAAAAGCTTCCAGGTTTAGTCCCCTTGACCGGTGTTAACATTTCCTTCTCTCACCTGGGCTTCGTGAAGGTACTGTTGTATGCACATTATAAGGTTTTGAAAAGATAACTCACGCCGTGTATAAATAGCTCAAGATCAACGACGACACTTTGTCGGCAAATCCAGCTAGCCGCACCGATGCCTTTACCGTCGGCCAGAAGAAGGATGCCGTGACCACCCTTGGTGACCCAGCACGACCAGATGGACAACCAGACTGGGATGACTCTTTTTTGAAGAACGAAATCCACGGCCTCTTCATCATCTCGGGCGAAAGCATCGAGTCGATCGAGAAGAAAAAGAGAGAGGTCAACAAGATATTCGGCGTTGGGAGTGAGAAAGCATCCATAAAGGAAATCAAGACCATCAAAGGAGATGTTCGTCCTGGTGACCTCCATGCCCACGAACAGTAAGTAACTACCAGGTTTAAAGCTCAATAAACTGCTAACTCCCAGTCCGCTTCTAGCTTCGGGTTTTTGGATGGCATCTCTAACCCGGTGATTAAGGGCTTTGACAAGGATGTTAACCCAGGACCTCCCGTGGTCGATCCGGGAGTGATTGTTACCGGTCATACAGGTGACGAAGCCAAGGACAGGCGACAGGATTGGGCAAAGGATGGTAGTTTCCTTGCATTCAGGTGGCTCGACCAGCTAGTACCGGAATTCGACAAATATCTGGTCGACAATGCCCTGAAAGAAGACGGTAATGGACAAACATTGACCCCGGAACAAGGCGCTGAACTGCTTGGTGCTCGAATGGTTGGACGCTGGAAGAGTGGTACGTTAATACTTGCTTCCATATGAGGACAAAAATACTCATCAGACGTTTAGGCGCTCCCATCGACCTTGTTCCTTTCAAAGATGACCCGCAGCTCGCGAAGGACCCCAAGAGGTATGTGCAGCTTGAAACCACTCTGTGCCAATTTGCACGGAGGCTGAAGCAGAAATTCTTAGAAACAACAACTTCCATTATGCGGATGAAATCAACTCGCAGCTTCGATGCCCATTCGCAGCACATGTGCGAAAGACCAATCCGCGTAATGATTTAGAGGGTCGCCCGAATGGCGTCAGTATTCCGGTGGCACCTAACCGTATTATGAGACGAGGTATCCAATTCGGTAAAGAGGTTACAAAGGAGGAGAAAGAAAGTGCGACAACCAAGCTTCCGCGTGGTCTCTTGTTCGCATGCTACCAAACCAATCTCGAAAAGGGATTCCAATTCATTCAGCAAAGTAAGTGTTTGCCACGTTTGCCGTTGGATTGACGGATCCTCATCGGGTTTAAGGCTGGGCAAACACCCAAAACTTCCCGCCATTTGAGAAGCAACCTGAAGTTCCAGGGTGAGTTTTGGTCATGCAGACAGCAGAACCTCGAAAGCTCACGATAATCACATCAGATTGGACCCAATCGTCGGTCAAGGTAATCGGGTAATGTCAGGATTGGATCCCCTGGACCCCAAGAAAGAATTGAGCATGCCTGCGTTCGTTGTACCACGTGGAGGTGAATACTTTTTCACGCCCTCCTTGAAGGGTCTCAAGAACACCATTGCTGTCGCTGCTTGAGATCAAGAGGTATCCGTCCTCACTCGATGACAAGACCTTGTAATACAATTTCTGCAGAAACAATATCTGTTATAATATAGTGACGAATAAAGAAGCTTTCGTCTTACCTTTGCTTATGGTAGTACATGAGACATATCGACTACAAAAGGTATAACTGCATGGCACGGGTAAGTGGTAATGACAGACTTGAGAATTATGCAGCGACCGTACCTGAAATAAAATAAATTTTATACGAACAAAATGAAGCACCAATTATCAGCCGATCTCATGTTCAGCCAGCAACTAAGGGATTGTAAGAAAACATGTTAATCAGTTGAACGATTTCTGTTGAAGCGCGTACCATGTTGGGAATACCATTGAAGATTGGGTATACGTGCCCGCAGTTTGGGCATGTCATCGAACCTTCCTCGACATGTATCTTTGTTTAGAAGTCAGATAAAGACAGACACAACGATATGTAGACGAGCAGCACCTCGAGTAGGACGTGATGTAAATTTTGTAAAAACTCATCATCAAGCATTTCAGGCTGCTCATCAGGTAGAGATGTATCACCAAGCTTTATCGCGTTCAGAATACGAAGAAAACAAAAATGTAGAACGCGCACACCTCCTTCGCTGTATCGACCAGTGCCTTCCACTCTAACTTGGGCAGGAATCCCTTCAAAAAATCGGCATTAAACTCGGCCTCCCTATGTTCTACCTTGACGTCCTTGAATTGAAGGGGAAAATTGTTGGTATTGCAATTTTTTGCATGACATGCAAGGACGTTGTGTGTGATAAGACGGACCATGATGGCTGTAGAAAAGAAAAAGGAAAATTATCTCCCAGCGCGTGCTATGATGCTTGTCCTGCTGATCGCGATAATTGACTACCACATTTGGATCGACTGCTCTTCGACCACATCCATCATCAACAAAATATTTTTTATCCATTATGCGACCACCATCGCCTTCTCTACCAGAAAAAGAGTTTCTTTACAACTCATTAAAGGAATCATTGCGTCTCGATGGCAGATCACCGTTGGAAATGAGGGAACCTACCCTCACTTTTGGACCTGAATTAGGATATGTGGAGTGTTCATTGGGAAAAACACGGTACGTCGCGTCTTGCTTATTTTTAATGCGTGTAACCCGTCCTAAAATCCCATTGGTGTTCAGGGTTTTGGCCCATGTAGATGCCAAGATGGTAAAACCTCAACCAGAGAGGCCGTTTGAAGGCACGATCACCGTGCATTCAGAAATTTCACCCATGGCTTCCAGTGATTATGAACCAGGCCGGTAGGTATGTGGTCATTGAAACCTCTGTTATGCTCTCCGAACAAGAACAGGCCTTCAGATGAAGAAGTGACTATCACGAGAATGCTCGACAAAGTCTTACGAAGAAGCGATGCCATTGACAAGGAGTCCTTATGCATCCTTGCAGGTCAAAGAGTAAATCAAGACGCACATTTCTCGTATCTAAACTCATTTTATTTATTTTTAGGTGTGGTCTATTCGTCTAACATTGCACTTCCTTGCCGACGCTGGGAATCTGCTTGATTGTGCCTGCCTTGCAGGCATCGTCGCGCTGAAGCATTTTAGACGACCCGATGTTGAAGTTATCGGCGACGAGGTGATAGTGGTATGTCCCTGATTCAATCTGCTACACCACCATCTAAATACGTATTAGCACGAACCCACAGAACGCGCTCCAGTGCCTCTGGCCATCCATCACTCACCATATTGCTTTACCTTTGCATTTTTTCCGGACACCACAACGCGCCCTGTCCTGGACCCTTCACAACTCGAGCAGCGTTTAAGTGCGGGGCTCGTTTCGATTGCCCTTAACGCTCAAAAAGAGCTTTGTGTTTTCCAAAAGCTAGGCGGTGTACCGCTGGATGTTGATGGTGTCCTTGGACTCGTTGAGATCGCCGTAGCAAAAGCAAAAGAAGTGAATGAACTTGTTGAAGCTAGACTCCGGGAGGATTGGTTGGGTCGTAAAGTTGAGGTCAGGTAGCAAGTCGTTTCAACACCTTTTACTTCGGTTTTTTCCTGGACTTAGGTTTATACTCCAAAGATGAATACCATAAAATTGAGACTCAGGAAACAATTTGCTTTTATTGTAACTTCAAATCATTGTCGGATTGTCGTGCTGAACTCTTTTGTCCAGCGCAACGCGCTAAATGGAGGATTGTAATGCACTTCCCTATGACATCATGTCTGCCTCGCCGGCTCACACCAACATGAAAAACACCTGCCTCGCACTTGCAACGCTCTTGACCATATACTACCAGAAACTTACTGTATCTTCATCATGGAAAACCCAAGAGAAGAAATACCCAATGTTATCTTTCAGTTGACCACCACAAACTCGCCAGATGTCCAACAATCAGCTATTGAAACATACATGACACCAAATGTCTCCTTTAGACACCCTGTCTGTGCTGTGGAGTCTAGTAGGAACTCAAGGGTAGAATTGAAAGGTGTATATCAGTAAGTTTTACGGTTTAAATAAAGACGAAGATCAAGGATGCGACGAGTGCAGGTGGTATCGTGTACTATCGCCACATATAAAACTCAAGGTCGAGAACGTTGGTGTGTAATTTTATCGGAAGTGAAGGTATTGTCCTGATATCCAATTCTAGTCTTCGACAGCGATAGACAGGTCTTATATGTTGAAATTGTACAATGGTTCAAGTTGTTCTTCTTACCACTGCAACCAGCGCCTGCACGGTCTGTAAAAGAATTCATTGACCCATTGCACCACGTCCAAAGTTATCTCACTCCAATATTTTTGACAGGCTACTAACACGTTTAAAACTGCATAAAGAGAACAACCTGTACTATATATCTAGCCAAGAGGATTTCTATCATCCTGATGTGAATGCCAGACCAAATTCTTTTCAAAGAGACCTCATTTACAATTATTTGAATTTGACAGGACTTCGCGGCACTTCTTATCCCACCACTAGCCATCTTTATCCGCATAGTATTGGCCTTGAATGGCCTCCTCTGCGGTTTTCTGATGGTTTGGGCGAACCTGATGGGTTACTGGAAAGTGTCGTCTTTGAGCCATGATCAGGTCGGTGACCCGACCCCAAGTGAGGCAGGCTTGTATGACAAGGAGGACGATTGGAGGTTATAACATCCGAGACCAGCATGTATGTAAATAGATACCTTCATTATGAACAACACGGCATTCGACTCGCAGAAAGAAGAATGGCCCATGAAATAATATCATCAAAATAATAAAATTAGCATTTGGAATCCCGAAGCACACTACTTTCTTTTCCGCTTAACATCTTTACGATCTGCTGTCGAAGATGTCGCTTGAGGAGCGTCAACAGAACCACTGGCAGATGCTCCTGCGTTTGCGTTCGCTTTTGCATTCGCCAGTGCCCCTAATTTTAGCTTTTGCATGAATGCCTCTCCTCTGGCAAGTCCCAACCCGACACCAATGAGGATCCCTACGTCGATCGCGAGCAACATAACAGCCGCAAGCATGTACCTCGGTGCAAAAACCTACAATTATCATCAATCTATGATCCACACACCCAGATGAGCACAGTTAAACATACCTTCCAGACCATCAAATGTCTCCTCAGCACGGCTGCACTTACAGATGTACCAAGCAAAATGAGAGCATATTGAAGCATCACGTTTAATGCAGGTACGAGAACGGGTCCCGTTAACTCGGAGTACTCTCCTTTGGCTGCTGGGGGTGGCTGGTCGCTCTTCTCTTGCCCATTTACAGTGGTTGTCTGACCTGATGCTCCCCCTCCCAGACCTCTATTCCAAACACCAACCAAGACAACACCAATACCGCCAATGACAGCTGTGCCTCCTATCGTATTGAGAACAACAGTAATGGGGGCCCATGGATATTTGACTTCCTTCGTGAGCAGGAATGCCGTTTTCCATTGAAGAGAGGGGAACGTTGCTTCATGACCAGTTGCAAAATATGTCACAAGAGACAACAGAGTCAAGGGAATGAGATCAGAGGCTGAAGGAAGTGGTGGTGGTGGAGGCAACAGCGCGGGTGCAGCAGTGCTCGACGACGCCTCTGAACTGGACTGCGGGGATGAGGTCGAGCCAGATCCTCCCAACAGGCCTGTGGTATTTGACCCTGTCGCAGCTTCAAACACGTTCTCGATGCCACGTACATCCCTCACACTATCCAAAACCTCAACATATGCCATTAATCCAACCATACCAAAGGCAAATGTGACTTGTCCCGCCAATTGCTGAGAGAGGAATACCAACGACATCGGGATGGTAACGAAGAGGAGGTATGCGGCTCCATGGGCATTTCCAAAGCCCAAAAGATGTCGTTCCTTCTTCATCTTGGGCTCTTGCTGCTTCCGGGACCTTGTATTGTCGGGTTCCTCTGGCACGTCTATATCGACAACGTCCAGACACATCGGCAGAACCCACCAGAGCGTTCCACCGACAAGGGCTGCCCATCCTACAGAGGTCCTTGCAAAGTATGTCCTAATGGTGCGTAAAATAGCTTCCCATTTTCCAGCTAGGAAAGGGAAACCCGCAGATTCTGCATACTCGATCGTCCACACAAGGGTGCAAAGCATGAGAACGGGTCTGATGATAAATGGCAAAAGAACACGGGCAAGTCCACCTTGGGACTTACTCCTGCGAAGATATCGTTGTGTGACGCTGGGAAGTAAGTACGAAACTACGGGAGCGAGAAGCAACGCCCATGGAGGGGGAGCACTGCTCGTTCCGGAGGTGGCTGCTGCCACTGCAACAGTTGGATCTGTTGGTGATGTCGTCGCATTGATAGGAATGGTCGAAGACGAGGATGCTGGCGAGAAGAACGAGGAGAACCAAGAAGACGGCGATGCATAAAAGGTCCCCGCGCACATCCCTCCCATTTCTTCACGACAGACACCAACACTACTCATGGCCCTAATGCAAAACACGAGGATACCAAGGTTGATGAGGATGTTTTTGCGTAGTCCGGCTGAAGGTGACCGTAGGGCAACAAACAGGAAGGGTAAAAGGGAAGAGGCCAAGAGGAAAGGAGTCGTCCTAGATTCCCAGAATGTGAAAGAATTGGAGAGATAGGACACTGCTAAGAGAAGAATGGGTGTCATCCGGATGATAGATGTGACTGTGCGTTTGACAACCGAGCCAGCCTTAGGTTGAAGAGATGGAATCGAAGAGGGCCCGAGTGGGGGAGTTGAAATGATAACAGCTGCACAGGAAAACAATGCGGCGAAGAATATGGACCGCTGAAGGGTGTTCAGACCCTCTGCATACTCTTTCAGTTTTTCATTTCCGAATACTTTGAGGAGGACCCATTCCAAGCTGATTCCAAATCCAATGCCACGAAGACCCTGACCAAGCGGTTTCTTCACCCATGCATCAACTGTCTCCACTGAGCCGTTGCTCCGCAATTCAACAGTCCAAACTGCTCTGACGCCTCTAACGAGGCCCCATGCAGCACATATCCCCATTCCCATTACGATGAGACCAAAGCCCATTAGGACGGGCTCGAACTGAGCCCACATAGCACGACACGCAGCAAGTGCAGCTCTCGTAAATGCATTGGTTGCGACCAAGTGTGCTTCTTGCGTGAATCCTGCTTGACTTCCTCTAGCCAGATCGTAGGTCCGTTTCAGTTGAGGGTAGGATGGGGACAACTCGGAACCGGAAGGAGATGCAAGGTAGGTGGATAGATATTTCATAACTTGGGCTGCATTGGCTTGAAGTGCCTTGTCTAGAACTTGATAGGGTGTTAATTGCGACGAACCTCTCCAGAAGAGTTCGGGGATGACTGTGCCGAGATTATTGAACGGGATGGGCACTCCTAGCAGAAGAGAAAGTGTAGGAACGAGGTCGATCTGTTGAATAGCACGATAAGAAACGGTAGATTTTGGGAATGTCTTGTATTGCAACAGTCCAGAAGGAATAGAGTCTTGGGTAACCGTTCCACCTTGACCCAACTGCAGGTCCGTGAGTTTGGCGCCTTTGCTGTAAATCCACATTCCAGACGAGGTCTCAAGGTCTCCGTCGCCTCCATGATCACCTGCGCGGTCCATACCATGGTCACCCATGACAACGAGCAAAGTGTCTTCAGGAAGCTCATTCACGACGCGGCGAACAACGTCATCCATTTGCTGGAGTTTGGTTTTCATGGAAGGGTGGTCTGGCCCAACTCGATGTCCAACATGGTCTACACCCAGGAAATGGCCAATAAGGAGGTCGAAAGGTCCTGTAAATGGTGTCGAACTCTCAAGTAGAGGGAAGAGATGTGCAATGACACCGTTGTCGACGGTGTGCAGATCTTCGACATTGAATGAATCATAAGGGAAGGTGAGGTTCTTCTCAAAGATAGTAGGAAAGACGGACATCCAGGTGTCGTCTCCCATAAATGCCATCTAAAAAGACGTATTTCATGAGAAGACATGTTTTGAAAGGTAAATCAGAGACTGACCTTCTTTCCAGCCTTCTTCATCTGCAACAACAAAGAATCCTCTTCAATCTCCTGAGCTCCAAAGTTGCTTCCAATATCCACGAACGTCGGCAGACTTCCTGTCGTGATACCTTTAATCCTCTGCAAGGTTGTGGTGGGTGGATCTGCATGTGCATTGAATATGAACGAATGTTGTGGATATTTCTTCGTCAATTCAGCAGGGAGAGTGAACACATTATGATGATAGGGTGAAACCGGAGAAGGAGCATCTGGAGCGATAAAGTCGAAGCGCAAAGCGTCAATGATGAGAAGCACGGCGCGTTTGTGGGTCGGTGGGATAGGCTGAATAGTACATGTCTGGCCATCTCTCTTCTGGGCAGTGCAGTATGGAAGTGAAGTATCTGTGAGTGAAAGGCGACTCAGCAGAAATCCACGCGTAAACAAGTAAATTCCTGCGATATGGACGAGGAAGACCCAGAACAAGAGGGCAATTCGAGGCAGCAGCATCTCGGAGTGAGTGTCGAGTTAAAATTATGTAATAGATTAATGTAGCATGTGGAAATTACTGTGTCCTGTACTTTTTGGGCGTCAGATATTGAGCGCCTATGCTAAGAAAAAGAAAGCAGTCCGATGTGTAGGGTGGTTGTGGTAGATGTCCAAGAACCACATGTCCGTGTTTGACCTCGTATTAACGCCGTGCACAGCCACATGTGCAGACGTGCTCTCAGCTTTTGACACTTTTGCCACTAAAAGACCCAAAATTCAGGAGAGCAGGGAGAGTGATGTGTATATTTAGATCCTACGCCTACGAATACGTTCATAAACGAGAGCAAAACATAACCAACGATGTGTCTGTAATGCGAGCGACGACAGGGAGGGGAGACATGAGGAGAGCAAGGAGCGATGCAGTGGGATTAAAATATTAAAATTAAAGATCAGGGATGGGTGAAAGAAGAAAAACTACGATACATCATGCACGATAGAGAGCAATCGGCGAGAAAAAAAGGGGGATCATGGTGAAAATGATGTCTAATCCGAAACTTATAAAGTCCTTTATACAAGACTACATGTTCCCCAGGAGATTGCACAACAACTGATAAAGAAGCTTAGCCCATCATCATGCTTCCAGCCATCTGGCTCAATTGAGCAGCCATATCAGGGTAGTTGTTCATAAACTGCACTTGTGCCTTGGTGGCCTAGTAGTAAAAAAGTTAGAAATCAAGTTGGATAACGATTCACACAAATACGCACCTGTAGGTAAGTAAGAGCGTTCACAAGCTCCACCTCGCTCCTTGCTAGTTCGCTTTGCCTCTCGAAAAGCTTCAGAGCCTCCTCGTTCTTGCCCTGTTGTAATGACAGCTGTGCGAGAGTGGCAACAGCAGCCTCGCACTCGTCGTCAATCCGCAGTGCCTCGTTGCAGCATCGCTCAGCAGCAGCGATATCTTGCTTCCATTGGTAGAGTGCAAGTCCCTTGTTGACAAGAGGAAGAACGTTTGGAGATGCAGGTGACTTGGCCTTCTCAAGCTCAATTGCTCTCTCGAACTTCTCAACAGCCTCCTCAAATCGTCCTTGGTCGAGCAGAAGTTCACCACTATATGAAACATGATGAGTGAGAAAATGAAATCAGGGGAAATAGAAATTACGCACTAGTAATTACTGGGCTCGCTTCTGTTGGGGAATTCTCTGAGTGCCCTTCTGAAGCCGGCCATACTGGCACCAACGTCTCCCATCTTGTACTTGGCAACAGCAAGTTGGATATGGGAGAACACAAAGTTGGGATCCAGTTCCAAACTCTTCTTATATTCTTCAGAAGCCTTCTCAAAGTCGCTCATGATAAAGAGCACCTGGCCACGGTGGTACCAGATATCGGGGTCGTTAGCGTTGAGCTCTTCAGCATTGGCAAAGGATGTAAAGGCAGATTGGGGGTCGCCTTGCTCCATGTGCACAGAAGCGAGCTTCACAAGGGATTGGGTGAATGAGGGAAGGAGCTCAAGTGACTTTTCAAGGTCCTCTTTGGCACCAGGAATTTCACCCATCAAGAACCTAGCGGATAATGAGTTCGGCGTTGCGACGCAATCAGAGTCTACGTACTTGAAGGTTCCACGTAGGTTATACGCCTCAGCCTTGCCCTCATTATTTGAGATACCCTGTTCAATAGCTTCGTTGATGAAGCTGACAGCGTGAGGATAATCTGCGGCTTCCAGTGCTTTCAAGCCAAGTTGCAGAGTTTCATCACCCTGGCTGGGGTTTTCTGGGAGAGAGGGATATGTACCTGTGGAGAATCAAATAAGTTTTAAAGTTTGTAACTCGTAGTAACGATGCATACGAGGTCGGAAGGCAGCGAAGTAAGCCGAGATGAAGGTATATGATGGCAGACGTGGTTCGCGGCCCTGTTCCGTAAACCATCAGAACTCAATCGAAAAAGTCAAAAAAAGTCAAGGTTCGCACATCAAGAACCTTCTTGGCCTCCTCTGTAGCTAGCGTTTTCAGCACCCTTTCAACAGCGTTAGCTGTGCTTTGGTTCTGGAATTTATCCAAGATAGTAGCAGCCGTGAAGTCTGGAAAAATATTGAGCACAATATCCTGGGGTTTACGGTCAACAACAAACCTCTCAACGCTTCTTCCAGCCTTCCGAGACCCTCTAGTGCCATTGCACGCCTGTTGAGTGCCTTCACATACTTGTGGTCGAGTTTCAAAGCGGCGTCACAATCTTGAACAACAAGGTCATGTTTGGGTGGTGACATGTTCACATAGCCTAAAAATTGCGCATGAGAAACAGTCTAAATTGTGGTTGTGATAAGACCCACAAGCAGCGCGGTTGCTGTAGAAGACAGGCTCAGGTTTTGGTGAAATCTGGATAGCTCTTGTGTAGAGTTCGGCTGCATGGGGGAATGCACGAGCTTGATAGGCAGTGTTTCCCTTAGCCTTGAACACGGCGGCAATTTTGGTGCGTTCCTATAAGGTCATAGTTGGATACGTTTCTCGGATAAGACAAGCAAATATAGTACCTCGGTTGGGAGTGCAAGTAGCTGATCATTAGACATTCTCTCGTAGTCTTCCCCGTCTTCTATGTGGTGAGAGACATGAGTGCCAAAGTAAAGGGGGAGGAGTTCAACATACTGGCTTCCTCAACATCGGGCTTCTTCTCCTTGAGTTTCCTCTCCTCCAGAATGGGACCATCATCTGAACCAAAGGCGCCCTTCTCTTTCTCCTTCTTTCCCTTTCCGCCCTTACTCTTCTTCTTTTTGCTCTTGGACGTGGGTGAGCCTGGTGCGGTACCTGAACCGGACGAGGAAGACGAGGCATAATAGATAGCACCACCCGCAGCAAGGGCAGTAATCGCAGCGGCTGTGATAAGCACGGCCTGCTTGTGCTCTCCGACGAAGTCTTGGACGCGTTCAATGAGAGTGGGGGGTACGTCGACGTCTGAAGGTGTAGTTGGAGCCATGATGCAAGTTGAACAGGAGTATTAGAAACTAAATTTGGTATACTCTGAAGCTTTTATTGAGTACTTTTAAGGGTCAGAAATGAGCCTGACGCTGAAGACGACGACGACGACGAAGAGGGTTGTGGGATAGGTGAACGAGCGGGAATGCTCGCGTTTGGTGGTGGCAAAGGGGCAGGGATGCTTCCGAAATTTGTTTCGGCAAAACCGTGGGATACTAAGGCAATGGTCAGTCGGCAACTTCAAAGTTCTGTCCTCAGTCTTACTCTGACTGTTCTTGTTCTTGGGTTGTCAAGCGCTCTGGTGACTTTTCTGTCTGGGTTGGTCTAAAAGTCTGGTAACTGAAATTCAAAAGAAATTACATGTTTGCCTGCTTTGCCATAATATTTTATGATAGCTTATGGTGAATGAATACTGCTCGACGATGCCTCACTGCTGCAAACTAGAATTTATTTGATCATCATCGATTTAAATCATTCCTAATTGTCCAGGTCAAAAAGATGACTGGAGGCTGGTGTTCTGCTTAGAGTCAGCCTCAGTCTTCTTTCTTTAAAACAAGACCTCGCACTACAATGCTCGGATTTTGACAATTCTCAGTTAGCTCTGCGTCGGCACTGACCTTTAAACGCTCGCTGAAATCGGTCTCTGTACAGACCCGGTTCTCCTGTGCTGCGTTTCTCGGTTACAGTTATACCCTCTTTTGACGGCGTGGCTTTCTCCGCTATGTCAGGTTCATTGCTTGTCCGCCTCTTCACTTGCATTCTGCCGCAGCTACTTCAAAGGTGGTGGATGGTCTGTGTCGGTGTTTTTTCTACATCTTCGTCTTCTAAAGGACAAACCGCTGGAGAGAGCAAGCCTGACAACACTATCGACATTGAGGCTGGGATGCGACCTTGTTCAGAGGTTTTAGATATATCTGCTTCGGCCATTAGCAAGACCACCTGTGCACGTATGTCAATCACATCACAGTTCTTGATTCCATGTCTGACACTTGTTTTCTTTTCTACTTGTTTCTACAATCACAGTTCCCGACTCGTCATTATCGGGTTCCATGGACAAAGCGGATTTCGTCGAAGTCAGCATGTATGGCAACATACCTGCCGCAAGAGTCTCCGTCGACAGAGCGACAGTAAACACGCCCAAGATTCCATCATCACTAACAGCCCCAATCACAATACCAACGGGCACCCTTCCTATCCAAATCAAGGTCACTAAAGCGAGAACCTTGGAACACTCAGCCACAAGAGCCGCCCCCCCATCTCCACCACAAGAAAGCCGTAATTTGTTTCACGGAAAAAGCAGGAGTCGAGCCGAAGAGGAAATTCGCAACGAAAAGACAAGAAACCGGGTATCCAGTCAACGACAATCGATCGTGGACCCGGTCAAAGCTCGTATTCTCGATGTCGCGATGAAGCAGGTGCAGGATAGGACAGTCAGTACGTCGCAACCTTTTTTTTTATCTCAAGGTGATGTTATTCACTTTGTCGCTTAGGTGTTCATAAAAAGGTTGTCATTACGACTCCTGCGATAAAAATCACTCCTTCAAGCGTCCGCATCGAATACTGCCAGCCTTCGCTCTTTTATTCTTGCGACGATCAGGACAAGTCAACAGATACCCTAATATCCAAATCGGACGCAGTTACAATTGTCCATACAAGCACAGACGAAGAGGACAACGATAGCATGAAGTCCAAGAAAAGGCAGGGCATTCAGTTTAGTGAGCTATCCCCTGCACTTGGTATTAGAAACTTGCTAACCTTACATTATACAGCCCAACCACCGACCATATTTTCACAGCTCAACAATCCACATCACAAACAAAACTCGATGAAAATCATACTTCCTATCATCGTAGAACCTGTCCAAATCCCGACGCCGCCATCGAGTGTCTCTGGCAGCAGCATAAACAGTACCCAAAGCAACGAGTCCATCCAAGACATTATCAGTATGTTTCCGATCCCCCCAGATTCACCACCGCCCGCATTGCTGTCCGAAGAAGAAGAGGTGGACACGCATACCACCGATGATCTTCAGAGACACGATGTCCCTTATACCGGTTCCACAATCTTGCCTTCAAGCTCGTCGGAATCTTCCTCTATCCTGGACATCTCAATTTCAAGCGAAGGGGATCATTCTTGCGAGTCTGGTTCCAGTATGTCTGAGGAGAGGCCGTCACCCACCAGCACCGCCGTCGAGACGACTCAACTCCCAATAACCAAGCAAGTCGATGCCTATTACCCATCTGGAGTTTTTGGGAAATCCAAACTTGAAACCGGAGAGCGCCAGTCCTCGTTACCATTCCAGTTTCCTGCTCTGCCTCACACCCCTCCTAAACCTCACGAGGCAACTCATGATCGCAAATATTCCAACCATCTCAGGCCCACGAGCGGAGATTGGCTAGCAAAATATACCAAGTCTTCATCGTCCCCTCAATCTGGACGCGAAAGCTTTGCATCTCAAATCTCTGTTTCGGCATCTATTTCTGTCTCGGGTCTCAGCGTTTTTACAGAACAGTACCACGACGTCGTTGACACTTTCAACAAAGCTGTCGAAGATAATCGACGCAAAGGCGGTGCTTTCCACTTTAATCAGGACAGTCTCAGCGCTGTGATGTCTTCATCGAAAGATAGGAAAGTCACGGACGGCGCAGGAGATGAAAGTACAGACGAAGAGAAGGAACTCCCCGAGGCGAACTCGAGTGGATTGCCAGTTTCGGAATCAGAGTCTACGCATGACGCCGGGTCAGAGGAGACTTCGTCCGACAATGAATTCACTTACAAGTCAAGCCTACGCAAGCGACCTGATTCCCTCGTCTGGTTCGCTGCCCTTGACGAAGCTCGTGCTCAGGAACAGGCTCAACAACGCGCCAGTGGTTGGGAAACTGACTTGGAGTCTGATTTGTCCGACGAGGAATATGCCTCGACAGCTGCTCTTGCGGTCGCCACCCCGCATCAAGTGGAGAAGCCAGTAACGCCTTTGAATGTCGTGAAGAAGACGAGAAGACAGTCGTCTTCTCTAGTTGACGAAGGGTCCCCTGTGTTCGAGAGTCCATCCAACTCTGAGAGCAGTTGCGTGACTGGGAACCAAGAAGAAGACGATCGTGGTCAGAAGGTTGTCAGACGCCTAGATGAAGAAGATGTTCATGAGGCTTCCTCCGACGAGACGTGGTTCTCTTCAGACAGCTCCCTTGCACACAGGCGTGCCAATGGGAATGCCACCATGAGCGTCACAACGCTCCATACTCCGGAACTCGATGCGAATGATGTCTTTTCTCATGCTGATGAGAGTATAGACAGCACCGAGCGATCTATCGACGACATCCTCGGCATGCTGGATAGACAAAGCGTTGACGGCGTGAAGATTTCAGGCGCGGATTCTCCTACATCCCCTCAGCAGCACTCCCAAGTCATTGTTCAAACAGATCAGAGAACCCTTGGTAGTGTATCCTTTACAGGTGCACCGGCTGGTCTTCGTTCGCTGCTTTCTGGTAAAGGAACAGGGTCTATCGGAGTCCATTCCATGGCCTCTGCGGGTAGAATGTCGAAGCGGAGGACGAGGAGGACGCCTGGGAGTCCTTGGCGCAAGCGTGCTCATGTTGCAGAGGAAGAAGATGAAGATGAAGATGAAGTGGAGGAAGGTGACGTCGAAGAATGCTGGGGAGAATTGTTTTCTGAAGCGAAGCGTTAAACGTTATTCGAAAGACTCGGAGTTGAGTGTTTTTTGAATTCAAACTTCTTCATTTTCTGTTTTTTATTTTATTTTATTTTTATTCGACCTGTCGTTGCTATTTGATACTTGTTCGTTTTTACAACACACTTCCTCTTTTCTTCGTCGCATTTTCATCAGAAATTTTCTGCTTTTTTCCTCTTCATTATCTGTCTGTTTTTAGGTCTTTCCGAGTCGTTCAACTTTCGTTCTTACTCAAACGTATAAATTGCCCTGCAATTATTCAAAGGTTCCGTTTTCGAAACTGTTTATAGAATGTCGCTTTTTAGCTTTTAGAAATTTTAGATGTAATTGTAAGATACATGTATGTACGCAGCAGAATATTTAATTGGGTTTATCAGGGTGTAACTTTCTTCACAATTTCTTTGCCATAATCCTGACATGTCCTCCAAAAATTTGTTGTTGTTTGATTTGGCCACACCTCATGTTGACAGCAATCCGCGTCCTGGGATTCAAACGTTCAACGTTGCAACTTTGATTTCAATTTGCGATGTTGATGCAATACATTGTCGTTTGCAAGCACCCTTTACGAACAACTTCTCAATGGCTCGCCACAAAGCCTAATTGGCATGAAAACAAGAGTTCCCTTTATCAATCCACAGCTCGCTTACAATCGTGATCACTGACCTATTCACAATGGCATTGTCAGTACTGGTACTTAGCACCATGAGGACATAGACTTGGCATATGTGCCAGTCAATTAACCTTGGTTCGTGTCGTATCAAATTCTTATCTAACTACGTTTGTCTGAATACACCTCAAGGGAGTCATACAAAGGCGAACAAATCCAAGAATAGGCACCTACATTGTTAGCAATTGGTTCGCATGGCATCAGAGGGTCAGGATCAAAGATCCCTGCATGTCAACAGCCTTGCGAAGTGGCACATATGTAAGCGTTCTGGAGCATCTGACCTTGGGCGCCTTTTAACGCCCCATAGGTATTTAAACGGGGTCCCGCCAGTCGCCACCCCATTCTTTCTTCATTTATTCTGAAAGTGCCAGTATGAGCTATCGAGGAAATCCGAGAGGCGGTCCCGGAAGAGGACAACCCCGTGGTGGCGGCGGTGGCCAAGGTCGAGGAGGGTATGGTCCTCGAGGTGGAGGACCTTCAGGTGGAGGGAGACAGTATGAACCCGAGCCGACATCCTTGATCTTCGATCAGTCGACACCGTACCAGCTTCCAGCCAGGCTAAGCCCACAGAGCTTGACCAAGTTTATCAAAGACAATCAGTCATCTCAGGCTGGTCCCAAGCGCCCCATCCGCCCCGGGTTTGGTACGACTGGGACTCCAATCAAACTACGTTCCAATTTCTTTGCCGTAAAGCTTCCTGATACCACCTACTACTCCTACGTGGTTCAGATTGAGCCTGCCACAAAGGTTGCCGTTGTTCAAACCAGGATTTTCGAGCTGTTAGAACAACATCCAAGCTTCTTACCTATTAGCAACTCAGTCGCTCATGACTCGAGTCAGCAGCTCGTATCCTCAAAGCAGTTACCTCAGCCGTTGCAGATCCCCATTGCGTACTACGAACCACCCGACACTCGACCGTCGCCTAATGCGAAGACGTACACAGTGACTATCACATTCGACAAGAATCTTCCAACAAGTGATTTGAAAAGGTGGGATATCCTGCATTGGATAGATGTGTATCTCCGAACTAACAGTATGCTTGTCTCCTAGCTATTTAAATGCCGATAGAAACTACAAGGATTACAACATTTCTCCGTTTTCATCCGCTCTCAACCTCATCCTACAGACGCATGCCCGACGCACAGGTGTCAAGGTTGGACGAGGGTCCAACAAATTTTTTTTCCCCAGTGAGCGAGCGACGCCCCTGAGCGAAGGCCTTGAGGCTTGGAGAGGTTTCTACATATCCGTTCGGCCCGCTTTCAAGGAGCTTATGGTCAACGTGTAAGATGTTCTCGATCTCAGGGATTCACTGACTCACTTGTACGCTTTTTAGGAATGTGTGCACCACTGCTTTTGTTGAACCCGGGAACCTGGCCGACAAATTACTTGGTTTCAGCCGCGGTTCTCATGGGGGTATGCCCACCTTACCCAAGGCAATGGTCAGTAGTATCAGAGTACGCCTGTTGCACAGTGGGTACAAGAAGAAACTGGTCGCTATCGGCACACGCTCAGCGCGCAACGAGACGTTTGATTGTCCTGAACTGGGCGGTAAAATCTCCGTCGAGACGTTCTTCAAAAGGAGTAAGTTCTCACTCCCTTGCCCGTGGTTGGATGATCACCTTATCCCGTTTTGTGCTAGAGTATAACAAGACCTTACGACACGCAGCTAATCTTCCTGTCGTCAATGTGGGCAGCAGGATCAAACCCCAATGGGTTCCAGCAGAACTGTGCGAAGTGGAAAGAGGTTGCGTCTTCAAAGGGAAACTCAGCAGTAACCAAACGGCTGAGATGATCAAGATCGCTTGCCAAAAGCCTGTCATCAACGCCAACGCTATCACACAGCGCGGTTTTCCTTCTTTGGCGCTTTCTGGCACACCCAATGCCACCCTTCAGGAGTTTGGGATCACAGTTGAACCCAAAATGGCAGATATCCCTGGTCGTGAGCTACCGGCTCCTAATGTTACTTACGGAGGACAAGGAGGAGTCATCGTCCCGAAGAATGGTTCATGGAACATCGTCAACAAGAAGTTCCATACAGCCGGCAGTGTTAGCTCGTGGTGGCTTTTGGATACTATTGGCTTGGATACTGCAGACGGTTCTCCGATGCGAAGGCTTGCTATGAACTTCATCAATAAGCTCAAATCTAGTGGTTTATCGGTACAGAAACCTGTCCCAGAGTATATCTGTGTAAGGTTAAAGCACCCAGACGCTGATCCGGGGCGTCAGGCATCTCTTCAGGAGATCCGACAGGCATTCCAGAGAAAGCTCGGGGAAAAGGAGGAGAGGCCTAGTTTCGTACTCGTTCTCTTGGGTGGGATCGACAATTTCGTTTATCCTGGAGTGAAGGTATGCATGCTCCTCTCGTAACCTTCCCCGCCTGCTCATTTTGCCCCTTTTCTTCCCAGAAAATTGGCGACGTTGAACTTGGTATCGCGTCTGTCTGTATGTTGACAAACAAGGCCCTCAACGACCAAGGCAATAAGCAAGATCAATATTTGTCCAATATCGCCTTGAAAGTTAACATTAAGCTTCAAGGCTTGAATCATGCTGTAAGCGTGTATTTTGTCGAATTGATGACGAGTGCTCAACAAACGGCAGTTGACGAGGCCTACCTCCTTGCACCAACCACGCACCATGATGGTTGGTATCGATGTGACGCATCCTGGTCCAGGAAGCAGGCCCGGTACTCCTTCGATCGCTGCAGTCGTCGCGAACACAGGAAATGATTTCGTACAATTTCCCGCCAGCCTTCGCATTCAGAAGAGCAAGAAAGAAGTAGGTCCCATGCTTTGATACTTGTCTGGCGAATTTTGACATTTCTTGCAATCTTTATAGATGCTGGATGTTCTTAACCATATGCTCATCGAACGATTGCAAGCATACTACAAGAGGAACAACAAGGTTCTTCCTGATCGTATCCTCATCTATCGCGATGGCGTGTCTGAGGTCTGTGTGCTACCCAAATCAGTGCACTTGAAATTCTGACTTGCGGTACAGGGTCAATTTGACAGCGTTCTGGAAGAGGAACTTCCCCAGATCTTCAAAGCGTTTCAAGAGGCCCAGAAAGGTTTGGGCTTGCCATCCTATCGACCAAAGCTTTCCATCATTATTTGCGGGTATGTTCTATTTTGTCGTGATTCATCACCTTTGCTCATACAGTTCATCCGTTCACCATATCTATAGCAAGCGACATCACGCTAAGTACAACTCTTCCCCTTGTGTTTTCCACATACTGTCTACTGATCATCAAACCAGGTTTTGGCCCACGGGCTCCGAGTACGCTGATAAAAATGGCAATACACGACCTGGGACTGTTGTAGATCAAGGAATAACGGGAGTGTGAGTGCGCACTAATCCAATGGAGCCCAACAAAATCTGATCACATCTACCTGCCTCACAGATATGATCACGACTTCTATCTTCAGGCTCACGCAGGACTGCAAGGCCATGTCAAAGCGACCCACTATACGGTTATCTACGACGAGAACAATTTGACTGCGAACCAGATCCAAGAAGGGACACACGACGGATCTTACCTCTACGCGCGTGCCACCAAGGCCGTCAGCTTGTTTCCACCAGCTTATTACGCTGATTTGGCGTGTGAGCGTGGACGATGCTACCTCAACGACTTTTTGGTGGATGATAAGACCACCGTTGTCAGTGGTGGTAGTAGTAAGGCCGACAAGGAGCGAGAGGAACAGAAGGTGTTTGAGGCTGCAAGTCAGGCATGGGGCGCTGGTGTATGTACCTTGTTCATCATTTATTTTCATCCACTCATTTCTCTTTTTAGGTGCATCCTAATCTTCGGAACACTATGTTCTACATCTAAATCATGGAGCGTAACCCAATCAAGATAGCTCTCGTTTACTCATTCCACCCTATTTGTTTTATATCCATAGATTGGAGTCGTTCATCCTATTGCATGTTTCTCAGTGACTTGAATACATTGATTTGATTTTTTATTTGAATGAAGTGTAAGATATGTTTGACAATTGCAAGGTTGGCAATAAATACGGTACATGATACAAGCTAATAGGACAAAAATAAAATACATATACAATAGTGAGGTATCGTGAGGTCGTCAATAAATTACTGGTCCAGTGGTTTACTCTTCTCTCCTATATCGACGATCAGTTTCCCTGTTGTACCGGGTTTTGAAGGTCGTGTTCCCCTCTCCGTCATGTCACCTTTCCCCGAGAAACTCCGCACAGTGGGAACGACATAAGCAATGGCCTTCATGCACTCATAGTCGTATCCGTGACCCACGCCGAAAGCCCATCTCATCACTGATATATCTGTCAAACTCCAGGTTTTGTACCTCCATCTGTCGTTATCAAGGTCCACGGCGTATCCAAAAAGTGCCTGGACAAACCCCACCTGCATTGAAAAAGGTTAGCCGCGATGATGCACAAAATGATACAAAATGAAAGTTGACTGACCACATCACTGTCTTTAGGCGGGGGACTGCTAGATCCGACAGTTTCAGATTTGATGACATTCTGAACATCCAGAGAAAGGGAACCCAGCACCGGACATGTCTTTGCGAGGACGTCGATGAGCTGAGGACTTAGATTTTTTGCAAAGAGGGATAGTTTCCGGAGGCTGTGCCGAGCGAAATAGGGTATCACGGTTTTGACCTCATCCAAAGATAAACTGCGATCCACCAGAGTAAGGGAGACAAGGGTCGTATTCAGACTTGCTATACTCCGCAAGAATGATGACCTGCCTGATCTTGGGATGGGAAGACGGAGACCAAGCTTGAGGTTTTGAAGGGCGGGTAGGGAAAGGTTGGAGTAGAGGATGTGTTTGTCATCTCCCGGGGTATGAAACCCATCCGTTGATGATTCCCTGCAGCATGGCGTATATCGTAGTTCCAGCGTTCGGATTGTAGGATGATTGATAATAAATTTTCGGAAGCCATCGACGCTTGGGAGGTGATGTGAGTCGAGAGGCATGCTTAGCGCCAGTGTTTTAAGGTGGGGGAACTCCTCCAGCAAGGTGAAGAACGTGAGCTCTTGATGCCCGATAGTTTTAATTGTCAGGCTACAAAGGCTTGCCTTCATCTTGTTGACAAAATCGGGCACCACCGAATCTTCCACATTGGCGTCCCCGGCTTCTTTCCTCAACGTTAGCTCCAGCTCCTCCACATTTGGCAGGGCGCCAATTGACCTAATCACATCTTGCATCTTGGAGAGTTTAACCTCGATGGATAGACGCCTCAATGTAGGACCAACGCTTTGCCAAATGTCGTTAAAGAAGGGGAATTTCCAGATATAGTCTTTGTGGCCTTTGTCGATTGACCAATTGATTTCCAGCTCTTCGACATTGTCGAGCGTTCGCAGGGCCGCTAAGAACATCTCTAACCTCGTTTCAGGTTTCGGCAACGTGGGTTTTGGGGGTGCACATTTTTTGGGAGAAGTGGGACTTTTACGTAGGAAGTCTTGTAGTATGGGAAGCTTGGTGACGGACTCAAATTTTGAGGGTTGCTTTCCCTTAATTTTCCGTCGGGCGCTGGGTGTCACAGGCCTCAATGGCTCTACGGGTTCCAAGACGCGAATGGCTTCTCGTATGGCGGCTGGCCAGACAGTGAGCTTCCGGACGCGAGACGCCAGGCTTGGAGTCCTGTTTGACAAATAAATAGAATGAGCTGAGGAAGATATCCCAAATTTCTACGCTACGCACTGTAATGTTTTCAACTTCTCCACAAATATCCTAGGATCCGCACTGATAAAGCTGAGGTCCCCATAAAGTTCGTTCATGATCATGTTGAAGAACACCCGATTTGCGCTGACGAGCTTGACAAAGTCGCGAGGGGGGATGAATTCTGCAATGTATAACCAGATTTCAATGGGAAGGTTTTGAACCATGCTTAGAATGATGGTAGGGGATTATATAGCGCCAACAATGTCGGACCTGCCCTGGTTTTCCGAGCTTACTTGCCGGAGTTAGCGAACTCTATAGTCTAGGAATCACGTCCGTCCGGGGTATGATGCTTTTTGGTTTAAAAATGATGGGGATTCCGGGACGAACGAGCGCTGATAAGGGATCGCGACAGAAAAGTGGTGTGTATGGGCAAGAGGTCCATGAACGGTTTATGGGAGATTTAAAGGGTTCTACTAGCCATCAAGATCCTTCAGGGGCAAAGTCCTGCAAAGTCTCGGCTGGCTCAGTGGCTGCGCTCGACGTGTCGCATCACAAACCCTCCAATGAGGACGATAGAAAGAATAGTTTATGTCCTGTTAATTGACGGCGGCTGTGCGTCAACACTCAGAAATGAGAGTTTATGACACGATGCATTAAAAGTAGGAGATTAGGTGGAAGAACCGCGACATGCACACGATTCTGAACCGCGTCAGAGAGTAAATTCAAGGCGAGGTCAATTGATTGGTGAGGCACTGTGATGATCCCAATGATTCCGTGATGGCTACCCAGAAGGAGTCCAGAACATCCAGGTCTTCAGATCTCACCTGAGTGTATTCCGCAGCTTTTCTTGAGATAGCAAATGCTATCTGAAATCAAAGTTACTTTACCACATTTGTAACCGCGTACTCAGCAGGGTCTCGACAATTCAATTCCATCACCAGGAAGGGATGAAACAGTTTCCTTTCACAAGTTGTTTCGCATCTCTCACAGCGATCAAAGCTGTGAACTTTATATCACTGCCACAGTAAATTGCCCGAAGAAATTGACATACCCAATCAAAAAGCTGGGAAGATCCTTTACATACGGGATCAAAATAAAAATTATATCTTGGTTGAGAATACTTGACCATTTAAAAATCATCGACTACCACAGTGCCAAAAGAGCGTTTAAGGATGAACTAGTAAGATTTGCAAGCTCAAGATCAAGAACCAGGGTGAACGGCGGGAGGCGGGGGAACTCCCCCTTTATGTACGTATGTTTGGATCTAAAGGCTATGACCCTCAGACGCGTAAGTTGGTGAACAGCCTTCAGATTTCTTGCACCATGTCAAACCAATACTCCTATACACCAACAACACCAGCAAATGGCGCTCAGTTCGCGTCTATACTTTCCAGTGCAAGTTTTGATCAAAGTCAACCAGGGACACCGACCGCAGGGCGGGGTCGACCAAGAGGGAGTGCCATAGGAGCAAAACGAGGCCGGAAACCAAGAGGTGCATCGGTGGCAGGTGCATCTTCACCCAGGCCATTTGTTGCCAATACCTTTGCTGGTTCGTCACCAACAATGACACCAACAACATTTGCATCTTCTTCGACGGCGACCCCAACCCAATATTCACGCGTTCATTGGGCATCCAACACCACCGCTGGTACATCTGGTGATACCCCAGTTTCTGAGTCATTAAACGGAGAGTCGAGTGCAACGAACATTATTGACAGCTCTGCTGTGCCGACGGCAGATCAACCTCGTACATCTACACCTCAACCAGTCATCGACCCAGCTCTTATTGGTGTGTCAGGCTCACGAAGAGGCACTCCAGCTTTAGACGGTCCATCTGGGCTCCAACTCCCGGGTTCTGCTATTTCCCAACAACCTTTAGGACGAGTAGGAACTATGGTTGGTGAAGATGATGGTGAACAGGACGACGAATTACTTCCTGCAATGGCAGACGACGATTATTCTGCCCAGCTATCGTTCCAGAGTCAGTCGAAGGATAATCTAAAGTCAGTTTTCGCCATTTTATAGCAACACATTGCCTTACTCTTTATTCCCAGAGTCTTGATGGACAATTTCAGCCCAGCGCAATATGACAGGTTTGAAGCATACCGCAGGCACGCACTACCCAAACAAGCAGTCCGTAAAGTAGGTTCAACGTTTGAGGATGACGACAATAGATCAGCGTTTTAACCCTTGATTTTTAGGTCATCCAGCAAACACTAGGTCATCAGGTCTCCCAGCCTGTCGCACAGATCATCGCAGGTTTCTCCAAGGTTTTTGTTGGAGAAATCGTTGAGAAGGGTGAGAAGTACTTCCTTTCACGTGCTATAATCCCTGCGTTAGACCGTCGATGGTCTACAAATGTGATCTATCGGCCGCCATATTGCTCCCAATCTGCTATTCATAGATCGTTGTACTAATGCTTTCCTTTTCTTCCTTTGTAGCGCGAGCTGTTCAAGCAAGGCGTGGCGAAATTGGACCATTATCACCCGACCACTTGCGTGAAGCATACAGGGCCTATCAACAAGAGACAGGCCATGTTGGCGCTGCAAGACCATTGCGCTCGAAGAAGCTTTTCGTTCGTTGACCGCCATCTGCGTTATCGCTGATCATTGGTTTCGACGTGTACTTTTATTTGACCCGGACTCGACTTCATCGCATGCTGTACATCTATAATTACCCCACATAAGCAACTCACTCACCTGTATGACATATCTCGTGTGCTCAAGCTTTCACGTCCTCGGATAGTGTCTATCCGCACTTGCTGCGAAATTCAGTCATAGATGGCAGAACCTGCCGCGGTTGTGGTATGTGATCACTAATTTACTTTTAGTCATCGGTTGATAACGTTGAGCCACGACGTAAGTCCTTTCGCGTCCTAGAAGGTTAAACTATCCGAGCTCCTTAATGTTGGACTGTTCCTCCGTGGCTGTATTGCCTTTCCATAGAGGTCGAGAGTCGACCAAACAGCTATACTGGGGTAAACGCCAAGCTGACAGAATATCACGGACCCATTTCCTTGACCATTGTGACCTCAATACATGTCTTGCTTTAGATCATGGGTTGTTCATACACATCTCATCACTTGCTATCGTGGGCGATATGGAATACAGACACATTTCAATGGCCCCCGGTATACATATTCTCATTCATTGCAGCAGCATTTAAAAGACTGTTCTTCTGGTGTTTTACTGAATAACAGGATTCCATACTTTGACATTCCAAAGTCTTTTGAACGATCCCACACTATCGACATCGACTTAGTTTCATTACCTCGATGGACAGCTGGATTACGATTCTCGGATCACTTAGCTCGAACCTTGGGACCCGAGGGCTGCTTCATCCACTTGCAACCAAAGCCAGCATCCTGAGGCTGCTAGGTGGCTCAATTCTCTCTTGGGTGACCCTCGTCCGCCTTTTACGATGGAGGCGGTACCACGCGATCCATAAGAAGTATGCTGCTAAGTGGGACAATGGTCGCGGTAAGATCACGCCTGAGGAAGCTCAAGAGATCGCCCAAGTATCGTCTCTTTATGACATGCCGACGTTATTGAACTATGCTCTGGCTTTCGCCTTGTTCAAAACGTATTCCATTGTACGTCCGCTCGATCTCAGCTTATTTGCGTATACTAAGCGCTCACCATGACACAATTCAGCCAACTATTTCAAAGATCCTGGCTGCAACGAAAGAGTTGAAGTCTAACGAGACGGTTTCTAAGCGATATGCAGATGTGTGTATCTCCTTTTTCTCTTCTGGGTCTTCGTACCTGATTCGCTCTCGTTTTACCAGACGGAGATCCTTATTGGTACCTGGTTTACGTGCCCAATATCAGGTTTCCGAGACCCCGAAGTGGCCAAGAAGAATGTGGGGCCAAATGCAAAGCCAGCGGAGGACCCAAGGGCTATGATCGCTTTAGCGCGTGTCAACTGGCTTCATTCGCGATATAGAATCGTAAGCGCTTATTTTTTTTTGATCCCCATCACTTCCTCATCACGCGTTGCCGTCACCCTTATTTTTCAGACGAACGATGATTATCTGTACACCCTTTCGCTCTTCATATTAGAGCCTGCTGTAAGTTGCTGCATTTTTTCTTTGATAAATACTCACCAGCGCTTGTAGGTTTGGGCTGGGCGATACGGGTGGCGCAAAACATCACCCATGGAAGATCACGCGAATTTCATCTTTTGGTCCGAAATTGGCCGCAGGATGAATATCACAAATATCCCCGAAACGATCGACGAACTCAAACAGTGGTGTGCAGCGTATGAGGAGAGGTGTATGGTCCCTGCGGATAGCAACCTTGAAGTGGCACAAGCGACTATAGACGAACTCATGAGTGCTGCCCCTGAAGCATTCGGAATCAAATCTCTTGGAAACCGTGCTATTATTGCGATGTTGGAAGACAACGTTCGAGAAGCTATGATGTGAGTGTGATGTTGTGTTTATGGGTTTCTTCATGACGGCTTCCTGTAGGCTTCCGAAGCAACCGTGGTACATTGGCTCGACCATCAAAAACGCGATGCGAACCGTCGCGTTTATTCAGCGATGGTTTATGCTGCCTCGAATTAACCCTCGTCTTCCAGTCGACATCGGTCCTCCAAAACTCTTCGACGGCTCTTGCCCCAGGCTCCGCCCTAACAAGTTAGTAGTTTCATGACTTGATTCGAGTTGACACCCAGGCTTATGGATGGAATAGATTTGCCGCACGTCCTTGGTATCGAGAACAAAGGGCTGGAGCGGGGTACTATTGGGACAGGTTATTGGTTGCATCTGGATGGCACGACGAGATGCCCGGTCCTCAGTACGTAAACATATTTTCGTTCTTTGTTCAGTGGATCGACGTTTTTCTGGTCTTGAAACAGTTTGAAGAGTTCAGGCTATCGAATCGAAGAACTGGTGAGGTTGTCTATAATCTCGTGTCGTATCGGCGCTCATATTTTTATGCAGGGGCCAGTAAAGTATGAGAATAGTGAGTGCATTGTCCCTGCTCTAATTCGCCTCCATTTTTTCTTGCGTGGTGCTGTTTATGCTGACACAAACATTTTATCTAAGCTGCCCACGAGGAAGTGTTTAAAATAGCTGCAGAACTTCAGGGGTGCCCTATTAGCGGACCTTGGTCACTTGAGCAGAGGGCTTTGAGCAAAGACAACTAGTATTTCATAGATTTAACACGACTTTTGACTTATTTTGTACTATTAGTGACGCCCATCTGACTCGCTCGACGAGACATAAGCATGTTTTGGTATCCCCATTCTGGAAATTTGTTTCGGTTCCCTTCGGGGGTAATAAGTATACAGGTGACCCTGCATTCCGCCACAGCTTAACTTGCGAGAGTCACCTTGTGGCTTTTCCTTCTTCTTGAGCCAACACATCGTGCTGCCATTTTGCCCTTCATCCACTGACAACTGTGTCGCGACTCGTGTTGCAGCTTTCTCTACGCAGAATTGATGGACGGACTCATACCTCTGCTCGAGAAGATCTATACCCATGCTCTAAATGTTGTCAACACTGCCTGGCAGCACTCCACGATTCCAGGTCTCGTTTTAGGAGGTGTTCTGGGATGGGTAGTGCTCGTTCGAGCACTTCGATGGAGGAGATATTACGCGATACACAAGACATACGGTCCCAAGTGGGATAATGGTCGGGGCACAATTTCGCCAGGAGAGGCTCAAAAGATTATGGCAGTTTCTACCCAGTATGATATGCCTCTACTTTTGAATTATTCCCTGGCGTTTGCCTTGTTCAAGACATATGCCATCGTGAGTTATTTTTTAGTGCGGAAGCATATTCATGGCCGCCGTAGTCTAATTCTATTCGAAGCCTTCAATCTCTCAGCTCCTCTCTTCTACCAAGCAGCTGTCTTCTCCAGCGATGGTGTCCAGGCGATATGCTGATGTGAGTTACTATTTTGCGAACCAACCTACATCGAATTTCATCAGGCGCTCACTAACACGCTGTACGAACAGACAGAGCTTTTAATCGGTAAAGAAAACAGGCTCGACATTATATTATAGATGACTTACACTCAACATTAGCGACATGGGTGGGATGTCCCATCACTGGTTTCCAGGACTTGGAGCTGGCTGCGAAGAACACGGGACCAAACGCCAAGCCTGCTGAAGACCCACGAGCTAACATTGCTATTGCGCGCACGAACTGGCTTCATTCCAAATACAAAATTGTGAGTTGCCAAGTTCCGATTAGATCAGAACTTTTTGTTAAACATTCAACCCAGTCCAATGACGATTATCTGTATACCCTATGTTTGTTCATTCTCGAACCAGCGGTAAGATCAAAATCTCTCTCTCTCTCTCGATTCCCTGCACTGACAGCGAAACTAGCGTTGGGCAGAGAAATACGGATGGCGACAGCTATCTCCCTTGGAGAAGGAGGCATTTTATATTTTCTGGTACGAGGTGGCTGGACGTATGGGTATCAAGGACGTCCCAGAATCGCTTGCGGAGCTCGAAGCATGGTCGAACGCCTACGAGGATCGTTGCATGTTACCAGCGGACAGTAACAAACAGGTTGCTCTGCACACAATTGACGAACTTCTCAGCGCGGTTCCGACTACTTTTGGACTCAAAACCTTTGCTCAAAAGGGTGTCATTGCAGTATTGGACGACAATGTTCGGGACGCTATGATGTGACGTCTGAATTTCTTGAGCTACGTTTGACATACTAAATGGATCCATTATACACAGGCAACCGAAACAGCCAAAGTACATGGCGACTTTAATGAACAGCTCCATGGCTATGGTGGCATTCGTTCAAAGATGGTTTATGCTACCTCGATCCAACAATAATTTCCGATATCCAGTCGATGTTCGCCTCCCCATCAAAGATGGTAAAGTTGGTCCTCGGATGGTGCCAAACAAGTAAGTTCCACAGCAAATTCATAAAGGACGTAATCCCATGGCTCTAATTTCCTTTCGATCAGATTTGCAGCGCGCCCATGGTATCGACCGGAACATAGCGGGGTGTTCAAGATTTGGGACAGAATGTTGGTTAAAATTGGTTGGCACCAAGAACTGCCGGGCCCTCAGTATGTTCCGATTATATATTGTTCTTCGACGCGGCTTATTCTTGTAAATTAGTCTGCGAAGCAGTGGGTATAGGCTCGAAGAAATGGTGAGTACTTGGCCGCACAACCGCGTCTGTTTAATATTCATACTTTCAATCTCATCAGGGCCCTCTACAATTTGAGAATAGTGAGTGCTATAAACTTGCAGGAAAACGTGGCTGATGGCTGATCGATGATTATCGACGCGATGCAATTAGGTGGACGCGAAGAGATTATGCGCATGGCTGCAGAGCTCCAAGGCTGTCCCATTGCTTCCATCTGGGCTGAAGAAGCTAATCAGCAAGCCTAGTTGCATCAGTAAATTGGAGAAATTCATATATGGTATTGCAGGCCTGGTAGCCGACTCAAATAAATTGTACTGCCTGTAAGTATCCACCAAACATCCTATTTGGGTTGTGCGCAGCAGTAGTTCATTCTTGTGGCTAATTAGGTCCGTATAATAATTGTGAGAGAGGTATAAGGCACACAAATAATTTGTGATTGACCTAGGAGATTGTCGAAGAAGTTCATATTTATCCGGACCCCTTCGCAGAAGGGGCTTGGGACAAACTGGACGGTCTGGTACCAGAATCAATGATATTTGGTTACCCACCAGTGCTCGAGATGTAGGTCTCTCACCGTATAATTTGGCAAACACATACTTCACATGTATGAATACTGAACCATGTATTTATTTTGTTACAAATGCATATACCTATCCCAGAAATTAAAACGCACCGTCAGGAAGTTAATTCAATGGTATATCTTAAATATGTTGCTCTACAGACAGTCTACAGCCTCTATTCTATGCATGCGCTCTCTTTGACTGTACATCTAGCACCAACCCACATTATGTGACCAGCGGTGAAGTAACTGCCTCACAGTCCCATGCTCGTTGAAAGCATCATCCAATTCTGTGGCTGTGCATGTGGCTGTGTCTTGTGCGTGAAAGAGTAGGCGCGCTTCGAGGCAGCAGAGGAATCTGTAGTGGGTTGGTCCATTGCACGCTGTAACGAGTGTCAAGCATTAATATTTTGATATTAGGAATATATTTACTTCAATATTACTCACATAATTATGCTCAAATGCTCGTATATACACTGATTTACACCCCTTCCCCCTCAAGCGCAAGGCTGAAGATGTCCGTCAAGTCAGTTGCTTTCTGAACATAATATTGAAATTTGAAGAAATATAGAAAATGTATTTGGTGTACATACATCGAAAGAAGAAGCGTAGAAAATTTGAGAGCAAACGCGCAACTATGGGGACGTTGACATGGTCAGAGAGATCATGGTCGTTTTGACCCATCTTGTCCCAAGCCCCTTCTTCGAGCGGAGCTCGAATTGCCTCCTAAAGAGGCAATGTTTGGCGAAGCCAAATAGAAGAAGGGGCTTGGAACGAACTAGGCTCGGAGCGGCGCCCCGCTCCAGCCGCTTGCGGCGCCAAGGGGCTTGCGCCAGTCTGCTTGAAGTCTGTAAGTGATCTTCCAGTTTATTATGTGGTTTCTCCGAACCCAAATGGCATGGAGGAGGTGCGAGCGTCAACGGTGCACAGGTGCAGTGGACCATGCACAGTGCACTATGTACGGAATTTAAATGAGGGATGATGGGATGGGTGTATATTATCTTCTTCGCGTGATTCGGCGTGAAGCACCAAAACTAGGTACTCGGCTCCCATTCCTTGTCGTTTGACGACTCTCCCCGTTTGTCCAACGTTTCGCGTGTTTGCGTGCTCGCATGCCGTCAGGCCAAGTCGGTCACACTGTGACTCGACGGTTCAGACTAGTGCTGCCGCAAGCTGAGTTCAAGCTTGATGGGAGCCCAAAATGGCAACTCCAACTCGACTCAGCTCAACCAGCTCAGGTTACGATTAGGAAACGCCATCAGGCATGCCGCGTTCACATTTCTCTTCAGATTCTCTACTTCCATCATTGTCAACTCAACCAGGATTTCTTTCACCCTCACTCCCCCATGGCCATACATTTCCCTTACTTTCAGTCTGATACTGACCAATTCTCACTTCTGAACCCCCTCTTTATGCCCAGAGTACCAAGGTGAAATTGTGAATATTCTTCAATTTATCGTCAGGCTCTATATTATTGCTGATTATCAAACTCATATATCAGTTGCGCTCTCGCTAACGCGTTCCAAAATGCGTCAACAAAAACTAACAAACACGACAAATATGCATGGTTTAGGAGTATAAATATGGAGGTATGTATGTAGCTAGCTATTTACCCCCCATCCAACTATGGCATCCGGAAAGTGTCTCTGCGGTAATTCTCAGCATTGTGTTTGCAATGGAGAACAACCTGCTCGACCTTTCATCTCACAACCAGTGTATTCACCTTTGTACCAATATAATCCATATTCGTTGAATTACACATATGCCCCGGGTCCACCAATCCTATTATTCTGCTTTATCAGCACTGCCATCTATTCCTTCTACATTCATTTCTCCAGCTCCCTTATCGACGTCAATTATCAGTAATATTCCTACATGTCCTCCTACTACCTCAACAAGATCTTCATCCAAGCGTAAAGCTGCCCCTAAGCCTGCCAACTCCAATGTGACGAAGCGTGCAAATGTTCAGAAGTGGGCCGCTGCTTCGCACGGCATGTATGAGTCCTTGTTTATTGTTAATATTCATTCATAATATAAATTCCTCATAATATTGAATTGTTATTGAAAAAGTTAAATTAATACAGTCTTTCATACATGCACATCACAGCTCGTTTACCCATCTGCATATTCAAATCAACATTATCAAACATACCTATATATTGTGATTTTCCTTCATTCAACATGCCGTCATAAACCCGTACAGACTGGTCTTCACCAATAAAAGCGGAAGTGAAATGTGATTGTCCAAAGTATACGACCCCTCGAAGAGCGTATTGGATTGTGAGATTATCATTTGACAACAACGAAAATGATCTATTGATAGTTACATTTGTATGAATCGTACCTCCCCAGTTAAATATTATAATAGGTGGGTAGGACAAAAACTCAGTATAAGTGGCCAATGGACTGTCGCATGTTGTACATTGCCGTAATATGTCTTTTCCAGATGTTATTGTCGTGATCCATGCATTTATTGACTCGTAACTGTCTGCGCCAAGCTCAAAACACATATGTGAGCGAGTTAACACTCTGCTTTGAATATGCTGATTAATAGCACATCTATACTTGATATTGAATACAGGCGTAGCCGTTGTGAACATGGCCTCCAGAATATAGTCTACAGATGTATATCCTCCAAATGGCATATTTTGCGGGTCAATTATGCTCAACCTACGTCGAATAGGGTCCCGAATATTCTTCAATATTGATTGTTGAGCATTTGAAGTTAGACCGTTGAACTCCCTGATGCCCTCAATAAGGTCCGACAACAGATCATTATCAACGTAGTTCACAAGGCGCTGCGATATTAATGGGTTAAATGTAACCATAAAAAGTATTATCGAAAAGACAGAGTCATAGGCGCAACTGTTTTCGGACCAAACAAAACACTGAAAATCATACAAGGTTTCTGAGGTTTCATCGCAATAGTTAGTAGTAGGAATGGCCACGCGCTCAGGCTCCACTTCACACGTTTCGGCGTCTAACTTGAGCTTTTTCACAGGTCGATGATCGTCGCTAATTTCAACTTCGTTTACGTCGAGATATTCAATCTTCCTCTTGTTTAAATGTATTCCCAAAGTCTGAGTTGAATCAGTGCTATCACTGCTGGCAATAACTTGAGCGTGATGCTCACTTAGATTGTCTGTGTTCGACTTGAAATCATAGGAAGGTGATTGGACCCTCGCGGCATTGTGACCACAGTCCTGTTGCATAGCAGAAAATTCTATGTTTCCTAAAACGCAAAGCTCATCAGCTTCTGCAGGAGAAACACCGGTCAATTTTGGTGCCATTTTCTTTTTGGTTGGTAGTAATGATTGCCCTTCCAACGGCGTGTCTTCAACACTGAGATAGGGGTCTTTTTTTGACCATTTGATAGATTTATGCATCTGTCCTGGTATGAATGACAATCCTTTCCATTCTCTGAACCTCTTAATGATAATATTGCGTGTGCTTCCCTCAACAGAATCTGGCAGCTTGCCTTCATGTCTGGTCTTGGTGATTGCATCCAGAAGCTCAAGTTCACGAAATTCTTGGCGAAGAGCTCCAGAACATCCACCTGTTATTATCCTTGCGTCGAAGCCGTTAATAATGATAGTTCCAGCTGCAGATGCAGATCGAGAAAGTGCAGTATAATATGCCTGATGACTGTCTAAACCTAATAAATGCACAGGATTGTCCGGTCTTGTTTTTCCTTGCGAAGCATATGCTGTCATTGCAAAATTGGGAAGCAGCTCAACCTGTTCTCTCAGTACCATTATTTTATCACCGTTAGGCAGCATAGAAACGATAGCATTGCTTCTTGGGTATATGGGAACAACGTTTGCTGGTAGACCTTCAATGTTGACATCTGATGGGGGATTTTTTAATTTGACAAACACGACATCAATGCAATTCTGTCCCTTCGAGCCCGTCTTGCTCTGCCAAGATACAACAAAGCCCTCTTGTCCTCGCGTCATACAAAGCTCGGTAGCGTAGTTATATCGAATCATAACCGGTAATCCGATACATAATGATAGTTTCCCCGGTATGTGTTTATCAGTAAATGACGGCGCTTGGTTCCATAATGCTGCTTGCACATTGTCCGATATGGATTCCAGGTGTATTTTGCACCGTTTTTTCCCGACTTCTGGAACCCGTATTCGCTCTGAATCTTCAGAATAAAAATCAACTAGTGTTTGACCCGTTTCATCTGCAAATCTCTCACATCCTATTTTATTTATGACATCCTTTACTAGATTGGTTCCAGTAATGATTGCTTCGTTACGAAAACGATCATCGCATACTGATGACATGCCTTCAATATTGCACGACACTCGAGATAGTAGAAAAGATATGTCGTCATGCGTGCATGCTTTATAGCGCATATTATCAAGGGCAGTTCGAAGTCGAGAGTCTTCGGCACTTTGGACACGCTGCCTCATATTCTGACGAAGAATGACAACTGTTGTGACTTGATGCCAGAGCGATTTGCCCATAGCCTCATCCTGTGACTGTGCATCTGTCGAATGTGTACCTATCGTTTGAGAGTACAAACTCTTGTTCTCTCCACCTATTGCGGGAGGCAATTGAGCAAAGTCGCCGCAGAAAATCATATTAAGTCCACCAAAAGGCTTTGAGCACTGATCGTCTCTTATCTTCTTGAGCTGAGCATCAATCCTATGAAGATCCATAGCTGAAAGCATCGAGACCTCGTCAAAGAACACGTAATCTACACCTTTTAAGCGAGCTTTTATAACGCCAGGCTTTGTGTCAGAATGTTCATTTATTCCAAATACTGAATGATATGTGCCGCCTCCAAGTAATGCAGCAGCTGAACCTGTGGGTGCAACAACGATGAATCTGTGAGCTTCACATCGTTCTGCAAAAAAATGGCTTAAAGCTTTTAATACCTGTGATTTACCCGTTCCTCCCATTCCGCCAATATACATGTTTAATTGTTCATGATCATATGCCAATGCATGGTTTGCAATAATTCTAAAAGAGCGCTCTTGCTCACTATTGAGCGTGAAGCGTTTGATGCTATCGTTTACAAGTGGTGTCATATAAGGTCCAGCAGCTTGAAAAGATTTGAAGAAAAAAGATTTATCAACTATCCGGACACGATTCGGAAGGAAGCAGAAATCAGCCTTACCATTATCTGGTTGAATAGAGTTGTTATGGTTGGTTCCGTTGTCATTGGGAGTGCTCTTAGGGCCATTGATATTTTCTCGTTTCTTTTCAAGCACTGCTTGCTTGCAATCATTGACAGCCTCTTGCCATCGTGTGCTATTTTGTTTCAATAAAGGCTCAGCGGAAGATGGCGTGGCTGTATATCCCGTCCCTTTTGATGCCGACCATCCGAGATTATGCATAACGGCAGTTGCAGATTTAATACTATTCAGCTTTAATTTATACCGCCACCCCTCCTTGAGAAGGTGATCGCCATTATGCATTGCATCGTAACTGGATGCAGGGGGTAGAGCGCATGATTCTGGAAGCTCTATTCCCTCATGGGCAGTCGCGTCCCAGCTTCCAATAATTGTTGGCGATGCACCCTTTTTGAGCTGTGCTCTGTAATCGTCTCTTGCATCCATGCATTCAAATTTGATGTTAAAATTGATCATGAGCCGGCGTTCACTGTCAGTAAAATTGTGGCTATCAAATGCATCCTTCCATGAAGTCTGGGTAGGCATTCTCAGATCGTGACCTGTTCTCCATGGTTTGAGGAGCGCAAGCATTGTGCTGCAGTAGTATTCAATGTCGCCTTTATCCGAACGAGGTAAGCTTCCAATGAAGTTTAATAAGCGAAGCCTGTTGTCCTGTATGTAGCGCATGCCGTGCGACGAATACTGCGCATGATCTGTTGTAAATCTGTAAGTATATTTGTCCAATTTTTTTAAACGGACCTTCTTAGATTTACAGGCATATCCTTCTGTATCGTTATCGCCTTCAAGGTCGCTGCTTCCACTGCTAGCGTCTTGTTCATCAGCATCTGCTGGTTCTAAAGATTCACCATGAGCATCAAACTGTACTTCGTTGGCATTTTTTTTCTCAGAGTTCTTACCTACTAGTATGCTGACTCTTTTATAGCATCTGATATACTCATAGAGATTAACGTTTGATAACTCAATCGGTCGGTGAATATAATCTTGCAGCCATGAGCAGGCCACAACTTTTCCTTTTGAGCGAAGTATGATGACCTTCTCCTCCGATTCTGCGTCTTGACTGGTTTCAAAAGGTCGCCGAGCTTCAGCAACATATGTTCGCCAATAAAATACCACATACTCATGGCTTGTATAATGGTCGGGGTTTTTGAGCAGATACAGGCATATCATAGGCGCACCTAGTTCAGCCTTAGCGCTGAGTTGATTTACGACTTTAGTCATAAATGCTCTCGCCTTATCTTGCATTCCGCTTGTGCCGGTTAGCATCTCGCCGTGTTTACGAAAGGTGCCTCGCACTGTGTCAAAAATGGTATGCGTCTTTAGCGACGTTTTTGTGATGTAGTCTGATACATACATTATGACAGCTTTTATTGCTGTTCCGCTGGCTAGGCTTGTGACGTCGGTGTTTGTTCCGCTCAGATAGGTAAGCACAGGAGTAATGGTGTTGAGCCATTTTTCGCTTTTTTTCAATACCACTACGCCTGTATCATCGATGTGAGTCTTATCGACTATGGCGCGAGGAAAGCGGGCTTTACACTTCCCCCATTTGTTATCCATGCAACCTGGAGCTGTTGCAGATTTCTTACGCTTTCCATCTTTAGTATAACCTCTGGAGCAGTCATGGACATTAGCGCCTAGCAGAATCTCATCGACGGTTTCAAAATAATCGGTCTCCCACTGTCGGTAAGATGCGCAATCACCACATTGATTAGATTGATTGTCATTAGGAGATGATATTCTGGACATGTGTTTTTGGCACACAGAAGGCGGTGGAACAGGAAGTCTGAGCGAGGGCTCTATGTGTCCATTTTCCTTTTCTTTTCTCAGCACCATGGATGATACCTCTTCATGTGTGCCAGTTATAAAACCGCCTGTCGAACAACTATCAAGCCATGCTACAAGCCTGGATGCCCATTCCGATGTTTTGTCTGATTTAAGTTTATCGCGTACTTCCTGCGGTGTTGGTGTGCCTTTTATCCAGAGAAGCAAGTGAAGATGAAGAGTAAGCCTTCCCTGCTGCTCTACGGTGCCATAGTATCCGTTAACATCCCCATATACCCCTCGGTGATCTGATTCATACCCCAGCACGTCTGCAATAAAGGTTCGAACCATAAAATCAAAAAATCGAGCAGCCGCAACTGGATTCTGGCATATAAGACGCGTTCTCTCCGAACTGGATAGTGGAATGGGGTTGAACTTCTCGTTTGAGCTGGCTAAGTAAATACACAAAGGGTGGCGGTTGTCTGCTGGGGAGAGTGTTATATACCAATAAGGTGCACCTAGTGCTGCTACCATTGACCATATCTCGTTACGCATATGCTTTTTACTTAATAGTGACCCATGCATCATTCCTGAAACCGCATCAAGGTCGTTTATGACTTGAAAGCACTGCAATTCATCTGCTGTCTTTACAGTGCTTGCGGATACGGTGTTTCCAGCCTCCATGTCTTTCGTCATTTCATCAAGAACTGCCCAATTGACGGTCAAAAGCCTGTCAGTGATGTCTTTGAATTTGTCTTTTTTAGTTTGAAGGAAAGCAGAGGTATTGTTAGCTTTGATTTGTTCATGGCAGAAAGCTACAAAAGGGAAGGAATCATCCGTTTGAAATCGCTTGTCATGATACATGAGTAAATGT
Organism: Panaeolus cyanescens; assembly: GCA_002938355.1. Lineage (NCBI taxonomy): Eukaryota > Fungi > Basidiomycota > Agaricomycetes > Agaricales > Panaeolus > Panaeolus cyanescens. Next base: position 73,687 of record NHTK01000905.1, read on the forward strand.
CTCTTATGTTCAGATTCTGATATAGCACCGCTCGCAGTAGAGCCTATCCCCCCAAGTCCATATGGAAACAGCCATGGAAACATCTGCGTGTACAGGTGTGGGTTATTATAGATTGACTGTATTTTCCCAGAGTGCCCAATGGACAAAACTCCGCCCATATCATTGAAATGACGGAGGGCAGCTGCTTTAATTTGGCTTGGCAGCATATTGTTAAGCGTCTCGGCGGTTAAGCCATGCACTGTGAAGGGGCATGGCCCTTCAGCAGTTCCATCTTCGTCGTCGCGATCAAAAACACTTGTGCTTTCTGGTGTTTTGTTGCTAACAGACGGGCGGTATTCGATAGATACATATGGTTCATCCTCAGGATACTGCTCCAAATTTTCAATTGATATCTCAATGTCATAGTAGCCTGCATGGTTTAGTTTGAGCCATTCCAGCGCTTGAAGAACCACATTGCGCCTTATTAATAGCGGTGTTCTTTTGAAATCTTCTTCATTGGGCTTGCAAGGGCCAGTAAATAATATGGCTAGCACATCATCCATATCTTCGCGAGGTGGGGGGAGCTTTTTATACACCTTAGGAAGGGGATTTTCAAAGGCTATGACATTTGCTTTCATTTTTCGCATTCCTGATGCCACCTTTACGTATGCGCAGGTATGTCGCACCCTTGCAACCAACAATCTTTCTGCAAAGCGAAGGCGTTTGAGTTGAACAGGTACTTCGCCTATCCACAGTCCGTTTGCCAGTGCAAGCTTTGGGACTTTCCCTTCGCGAACAAAGCGCCTGCATGGGTCGCAGACACTGTCACAAGAGTGATCTATTACAGGTCCCGTGTATTCTTTAACCGGATCTGCTACTGCCACTCTCTCAAGTCTAGTAACGCCAGAAGCATGCAAAATAGACAGGTTATTTTTTATGTTTTTCAGCTTGCTAAGTGTAGTCCTTGGGCGTAGCTCGCCACATATTGCACAGCCTGCCTCTTCAAACTCTGTTGGAGACATGCGTTTGCAGGCACTAGTTAAGATATTATCTCGAGTAACTGTGTCGAAAGGATCCGGGGGGAAAACAGTGTCATTCACTGCATCAGAAGTAGTGATAACTGGCGGGGGGGCTTTCTTAGCATCTCTATGGTTGCTTACGCGGTCTTTGATCAATTGCTTTTTGCTGGGAACTTTCATGAACACTGTGGCGTGCGTATCACATTTAGAGCAGTGATGAGAGGAAAGCATTTCATTCAGAGATTTTCCTGATGTTTTTGTCTTTACTGGAGCGCTGTGCATTTTTGCAATGCTTCGCATTGCAGCCAGAGTCAAGATTGGCGCCAGTTCAGTAACGTGTAGATTCAATATGATGAAGTCATCAGACTGGTATTTATCCAACTGATCAGGAGAAATGTGATCTATAAATCGGTAGCGACATTCTACATCCGTGATGTCAAGGGGGTTCGTCAAATGGTTCCTTATTTCAGAATGATCAATCAAGCGAGTGCGGCCGTCCCCGCCCTTAGGGAGGCCCAGTTTCAACTTCATCTGCAAATGGGATTCCACAGTTATGACATTCAAGCGGGTTATTATGGAAAAGGGATTCAACACATAGGTCAAAAACAGCACGCTCAAAGCCACGCAGGCTACAGCAAATAGACGCTGCGCTTCGAAAAGAATAGCAGTTGTAAAAACGCGCAAGCCAAGACGGGCAATACGCAGAGTATGATGTGACAGCGTCTTCATCACATTTTTAGGCGGCCACGCACACAACCCGCACAGTATGATGAGAGCCGTTGTCCAAAAATCTGCGTCAAAGAGTGCCAAGAATTAGGTTATGAGGTGGACATAAAACAGTGAGATTTGACATACGTGTTGTGCTCAAACGCATAGCCGAGCTGTGTCCGTTGCTGGGTATGCAGGGGAAAAAGAAAAGCAAGGTATGGGGAATGGCATGTTGAATCGCAGGATTGATTTTATTTGGAGGGATGAGTTACACCGAGAGAATATTTGGTGGGATAGTGAATTATGGGAGAAGCATTTCCGAGAGGAACTGTCGAGCTTAACGCCGGCAGAAGGAATTCAGGCGGGTTGCCAGATGCAGCCCGCCAGCACCGATTTCCTTTTCAAGGAATTCATTAGATTCATGTTTCAGCTAACATAGGCGTGCCGTTAGACATATGCTGAACATGCTGTATCCGCATGTAAACCTGTTGGTTTGAAACGGCTGTGAATTCAGAGCTCTCTTCCTTTCATAGCTTGACCGATGTCGCGACAGACTAGAACAGGCTGCATCTTTTCTCCATACGACGCCATTGTATGCAATGACCAGGTCGTAGAGCAATCGCTTTCTCATGCGCTCTGCCGCTTGGAAGCCGAATATGACAGGGATGCATGCGATGCCATGGATGTTGAGGAAGACGACGCACATTCAGTGGCGCAAGCTACGCTCGGGGATGGAATGCTGGGCGAGATACTAGACGCGGACAGCTGCAACCAGACGCCAGTTGCTGCTTCGTCAAAGGCTGAAAAAGATAAGAAGAGGAGGCAAAAGAAGCGCCAAGAGAGAAAAAAGGATAAGTTCTGGAGCAAGGGCCACCCTCCAACTCAAGAAATGTTGAGAATTGTGGACCAAATGGAGGCCATAGACGCCCGTGTTCAGCAAGGATCCGTAGAAAATCTTCCATCAGCTTCATGTGGATACCAAGCTATAAGGGACGGGCCCGAGAGATCAAGGAGAGTGAGAAGTTTAGATGAGGCATTGCTTGACGGTTACAAAGTAATAAAATGGGACGGGAGGTTGGTGGATTCAATTTTTGATATTTTGGCTACGCCGTGCCAGCGCATGTGCGCTGAAAACATTTTTTATTCAGGCTCACCAAGGTTATAACGACTGAGACAAAGCGTGTGGTGATTGGCGTGTGCGTTGGTCACGCTCAAGATGAAGACTGGACCACAGTTGGTCAGGATGCATATTCCGCGATTTCAAAAGCTGCTGCGGACATAGCAGATCTCGACGCACCCAGGACACCCAATCCCAGAGGAAACTTTGCCACCCTGTTGTCAGGAATAATTCATGGACACGGCTCACAAGAAGCCCATCAGGTAAAAACGGGGCGATACGCCGACGTCATACAGGGCTTGAAGGAGAACGCCAGCATCAAGCGATTGGCAGGGTTTGCCAGTGGTGAGATGCACTTGCATTTATAGCATCGTTTTGCTTCCATTGCTGATTATTGCTTCGTGATAGCATCTTTCCAAATGTTCGCTCCCAACGTTTTTTCCTATTATCTAGACAGGATGAAGAGTCTTAACACTCATAGGCCTTTGTTGCAGCGGCCTTTTGCTCGCAGCGTATTTGCATGCGCTGGTTTCAACATAGGTCATCGTGTAGCTGCCTTTATGCATAGAGATTGCATGAACTGCCCGTTTGGCTGGTGCGCGATCCACGCTTTGGGTGATTTTGACCATGAACTGGGAGGACACATGTTATTGGAGGATTTGAAAATCGCGATAGAGTTCCCCCCCAATAGCCTCATGCTCATTCCCTCTGCCATCATCAAGCATGGCAATGCAGCGGTAGCAGAGGGTGGGGTTCGCGCATCATTCACCCAGTTTACCCCAGGAAACCTATTCAGGTTCATCGACTGTGGCTTTCAAACCGAATCATCCCTTCAAATTCAAGACAAAGATAGATACAGGCATATGATGGAGTTGAAAAAAAGTAGATGGATTGAGGGAGTGAAATTATGGAGCACGGTTGAAGAGTTGCAGGCCATTGCAAAAGATGTAGCTCAGAGTTCCTTCTAGCATTGAATAGTCGACAAAATTCCATGTATTGATATGTTGACATTGGATACTGGGGGTTATGTACGAAAAACACCAGGCCAAAGAGCTGCATACACAGGGAAAAAAAGGTCCTAATTGCAAGAAAGATGAACGCATTGGATGGATATTTTTTTAACAGGAGGGCGCTTAGTCTATAGGTCTGCAAACTGCCCATAGTAGTAAAGAAAAACCAGATTTGGTGCCGCAAAAACAAGAATAGATGATGATAATGGAAGGGATTGGAAAAAGGAGCAGCATAGAGTCAGACAAGAAAAATTTGAGCAGGAAGGTCATGGTTGTGGGTGTTGTTAATTGGAAGGAGAATAGCAAGAAAGAAAGAGAGCCGCTACATGTCGAAAGGAAGAGCCGCCAAGACGATGGCAAACTGGATGTTGGAGGAAACGGTAGGGCATTCTTTATACATGTTTTCTTCGTCAACAGGCTCCTTGGGAATGCCGTACGCATTCAAAGTGTAGAATGCAGCCACAACACAGCGAGTGTTGAGCTCACTGTCCTCGGTGAAAGTGGCGTATTCTGGGAGCTCATGAACTTTGTCAAGATGCGCTTTATCGAAGCGGAAACCGGTATTGCGGGCGTCGTAAACTTTGACTGTTTAAAAATTGAGCCATGTGTAATGGTTTTTAAACAAATGCATAAAAGCATACCTGTAGCGGTGTACTCAAGAACCGATGGATAGAAGCCTGCTTCAATATCCCCCTTCTCTTTCACGCTAGGATCTGTGGTCTTGCTAACTGCAGCTCGGGTATAGCGGCTTTTGGCAGGAGTTCCGGCTTAAAAATATCAAGCAATCGGCATTCAAATAATAAGAGCAGAGCATAAAACGCATACTCACTCGAACCTCCTTTTACGGAGTGATTGATAATGCAGCCGTCATCGATAGATAGCTTCAGAGCCGACCTTCCAAGCTTTGTTCCCATAAGTCGCACCATCCTTTTGAGAGACATCTCCGTTGGCAAGATGCCAAGCCTTCTTGCGAGATAGGTCCCATGCGTAGAAAGATTGACCGCCTTCTTCAAGTGTGGGCGCCGAACAATCCCTACCTGGATGCCCACAACGTTCCTGGATCTTTGGGAGACCATTGAGGGCTCTGTTCCAAGAACCCAGTTATTGTTCCACACGAGTCGATAGTAAGGCGCGTCAAGGTCGAAAGCCCCCGGCTCCATTTTGGCGATGTTAGCATAAGGGACTGACTGTTTAAACAAGTGGGCGGATTCGATCATTCTAAAGGAAGTGGATGGCTCAGACATTGGCTATGTGAGAGAGATTAATAAAGAACAAACTCACCGCATTTCTTCCTCTTGCAAATCTTCGCCAACAAGACAGAGATCCAAAAAGTAAGGAGTGACGTGAGCCTGGTTAGAATTAGTAAACGAGGCGCGCATTTCGCATAACCTATAGACGGCAAGGCTCAGAGAAGATCCGCATGAATTTTGAACAGAAAAACAAACCCGAGTTCTGGCAGCACGGCGTCGTCATAATCGTCGAGCTGGAAGCTGGGTGCGGTGCCTGCTTGGGCTTGATTGGCGACACGGCCCTTTCTGGAATAGAGAGAAGTAAAATTAAAGCAATTCCTAATAAACAGGCACTTACCCCTTAGCATCTTTCCCATCATCTGCGTCAGGCACGGCTTTGGCATTTTCATGCTTAGCTGCATCATCACCAGCCGCCTCGTGTCTATTTTTGCGATTAAATTAGCATGCTCAGCCAAAGCCATCAGTAAGAAAAGACGCACTGAGTGTCCAAATCCATGTTGAAGATGAGAGGAGTGTCATCATTGGCAGACCATTCAGGAGCAGGGGTGTAGTTCCTTGAAGCAGGCCCAGGGTCTTTAGAGACGACCTGCTTGCCGCCTTTATGAGGTCCCGCACCTTTTGCGTCGTTTGCAGCAGCCTTGGCTTGGCGCTCCTTTTCTTTGAGCACAGCGGCATCCAAACGAGCCTGGCGAGAAGCTCTTGTGATGCCATCGGCAACATCACTTCGGCGCTCAGCAGACCTTCCTCGAGCAGACCTAGTAGGAGACGCATTACGACTGCGGCGCCTGGATGCCTCGCTGGAATGCTGGTTGTCGCTGAGAAACTTGGATTTGTCCCTACGCGCTTCCTCCGCAGTGGCACTAAAATGAACAAAGGCAAAAACAAGTGAATCAATGCGCAAAGGTAGGATAGATGACAGACTTACAACATGCCCTCCTGTCCCTTTGCAGACTCACCCACGCCTTGGCCATGCCGACCACCCTTATGACCACGAGCATCCGCTGCATATCTGTCTCCACCACGCTCCCGGCGATCTTTTTTATCAGTTTGAGAAGCTGTGTGTTTGTCAATGCTTCGGCCTGCCCTGTGATCTGCCTTACGTTCGGCATCCAATACCTCGCCGTGTTTCGTAGGTTTGGCTGGGGCTTGATAGTCGCGGGATGCATGCCTGCTGCCCTCATGAGTGGCCTGATCGGAACCCGCTGCCGCGCGGCGCCTGAAGTCTTGAGAATCAGCCTCGCCACCTGGTCGATTGTCGCGCAAATCGCGACGATCACCGAGATCGCTGGGTTCTTCTTGGCGACGGCCCCGTCGGTCCGCATGTTGATGAGACCTGTGGTGATCTCCGTGGGATGGCTCGACCTCGTTGGCAGAATCGTTATCGTACGGCGTGCGTCTATCTGAAGACGATTGCGAATATTCATCGCGAGAGTCAGAAATTTGTTCACGGCTACAAACATGCTGATGAATAAAAACCGATGAAACATGACAACTGTAAGACACTCACCGACCACGTCCATCTGAATAATCATCACCGCTGCCTTCATCGTTACTACTAAGACAATTTTCAGCACAAACGCAATCAAAGGAATGCATAGTCACTCACTCCTCGGTATCAGTGCCCGTCTCACATTTCACAGCGCTTTCCTGGGAGTTGGCACGAGTACTGAGCGCAGGAATGCAGGCAAGGAAAAGCGCACGTATGAGAATGAAAAATGGTGAAAAAAAAAAGAAAATGAAACAAGAGAAAATTAGTGAGTAAAGGATTAGCACGCAGCAGACACAGCAACGTACGACTTGCGCACGTCGGTGCGATTCTCACTCATATACCTTGCCTTGGCTGAAGGGGTTCTGCTGCTTGCCGAAGAAGGAATCAGAAACATTCCGATACAGAAAATAAAAAATAACACATACACTCTAGAGCCTACCCGACTGTCCCCCTGAAGCACAGAGCTAGGCAATTCATCGTCGTCTGTTCTGAAATGGCCAAGGTCAATGTGTGTTAGCACGAACCCTGTTTAAAACGGAATTTCGAAGCGGACTCACGGGGCTCGTTCGGGAGTAGCATTTCGATCATGAATAGTGCTACGAGAGCAGCGATTTAGACAAATGGATAATCAAACTTGCCAAATGCAACGTACGTGAAAGTCAGCTCTTGCTCGTATGCATGCTTCATTTTCTTGGTAGGAGTTTGCTGACGCTGGGAGCTAAGAAATGAAAGTTAGGCCATGAAAATGAGGATATTGAGCGACACATACATGCTCGTGCGCCCGTCATCAGACGGAGATAGGGGAACAGGCCTCTTAGCACTGATGCCATGCCATCAATGAAACGATGAGTCCAGTGAAACAGTCAGGAAAAAAACCATACATACGCAGCGGCGCCAGTCTTGTTTCTCTTCGACATGGTGAATAAAAGTAAGAATGGGGTAGAATGATAAGCAAGGGATTTCTGGCATTCCCCTCTATGTTATATAGCGATATTAAGCCGCATAAGACCGAACAGCATCCAACACAAATCTCTAGAAAAACCATATTGCAGGCAAAGCCTAGGAGATATCGGAAAGGATGAAGCCCAGGAGGAGCAGCATGAGCTAATTAAGCTCAATTTGCAGCGAAAGGCGTGAGACACAAAGTTATAAAAATATAAAAGCGGGAGAAGACCCGGAACACGC